>JAODAL010002437.1:0-196200 GCA_025379985.1 Phyllomedusa bahiana | reverse complement strand
TGTTTATGGCAGGCGGGGGATATTTGGAATTGAGGGTCCGTACCCTCACCCAGTGACTGCTGCCCTCTGTATGGCAGCAGGGGATATTGAGAGTACGAGGGTCCGTACCCTCACCCACAGTGACTGCTGCCCTCTGTATGGCAGCAGGGGGATATTGAGATCTTGAGTGTACGTACCCGCACCCCCAGTGACTGCTGCCCTCTGTATGGCAGCAGGAGGATATTATGAGAATTGAGGGTCCGTACCCTCACCCACAGTGACTGCTGCCCTCTGTATGGCAGCAGGAGGATATTATGAGAACTTGAGGGTCCGTACCCTCACCCACAGTGACTGCTGCCCTCTGTATGGCAGCAGGGGGATATTATGAGAACTTGGGGGTCCGTACCCTCACCAACAGTGACTGCTGCCCTCTGTATGGCAGCTGGAGGTTATTATGAGAATTGAGGGTCCGTACCCTCACCCACAGTGACTGCTGCCCTCTGTATGGCAGCAGGGGGATATTATGAGAATTGAGGGTCCATACCCTCACCCACAGTGACTGCTGCCCTTTGTAGGGCAGCCCAGGGGTGCACCTCTACGTCTCAGCCATTGGTTACATGTACTGTCCCAATTATCTAGCCATTTTTTAGGGAATTTCAGCCTCCCCAGAATAAATTTGTGATATAAAAGTACAAAACACAAATTTCGGAGAGTAGGGTCAGTGTGCCTGGAGGAGAAGCTGATAATCTGTCTCCATACCCAACAGCTCATACCATCCCCCTCTATATCCATCCAATCCAACCGTCCCCATGCTCTCGATCCATCATGCAGAAGCCCCCCATGCATTCTCTTCTCATGCCCTTTACCACTGATTCTCCGAGCTCCTGTCCTAGTATTTCTATGCTCATTATTTTGTCAGAAGGACTGGAGCAGCTTTGGGTAATGGCTGCTACTAGTGCAGCTCAAAAAATTACAATATCATTGCAAATAAAAGGGGTTCCCAGGACTATGCTGTGATGTGTTATAGGGCGCACACATGTATTACATTAAACCTTGTTATTCTCACTGTAATGAGTCCGTACAATATATGGGTTTCTCGATTCGACTTAAATTACTGATATCAATGATCTTTTCAGTGATATTCTAATTTTCTGATTATCTTTAATCCGATCATTGACTTAGGTTCAGGCCAGTGGGTGTTGTGTTGTTGCATTTGTGCAATCTCTTCTATATGGTGTTGCGGCTTTTCTGCATACTGCTGTGACTGGTACTTATCCAATGTGCAGTTTTTTACTTGCCAGTTGCCCTCCTAGGAGCTGGGGGTGTAATTGCTCATCAGTGAGCTGCACCTGTTATATTTCTGCCAGGTAGCACTGGGGCTTGTATTGCCTCTTACTGGGGATAGTTAATTGTCCGGTCATTGAGCTGTAATCGGGACTGAGACAAAGTATTCTGGTGCCCTGACAAGTAAGGCACATGGCATCACCTATGCAAATTTCAGCCCACTCCATACCTCCTTGAGCCCCCTTTCTGTCTGGGATGAAGTGGCGCCCTAGGTGGTTGCCTAGCTTCGCCTACCCGTCGCCCCGGCCCTGGCTGTAAGTTTGGCGTTGTGTCTGTGTTTTTGTGTTGCTCCTGGCTACATTAAAGGGGTTGTCTCACTATATTGATTCATCTTGCCTCAGTCCTGTTTTCTCAGTTTCATTTTTGAATTCAGGGTCGTGTTTACTGGCTTCCACTGGCCTGCAGTGAGGAGCGCCTGAGGACACCAGGTCTGTAACTATAGCAATCAGCGCCTGCAGCCATTCAGGAGAGATCGAACAGGTCTGCAGCTATAGCACCCAGTGCTGGCAGCCAATCAGGAGAGATCACATAGGTCTGTAGCTATAGCAACCAGTGCTGGCAGCCTATCAGGAGAGATCACACAGGTCTGTAGCTATAGTGACCAGTGCTGGCAGCCTATCAGGAGAGATCACACAGGTCTGTAGCTATAGCAACCTGAGGATCTGATGCAGCCCATACAAGAGGGGACATCTAGGAATAGGTAGGACACTGTTAATGGACATACATTGCAAGTGATTTGTTTTTGTAGTGAGACGACCCCTTTAAGTGAGTGACCCAAGTATCTCTCTTTTATGTGCAGGTTCCTATGTATTCTGTATACATTATTTAGCATACGCACTATGCAAACAGAGTACCTGGAAATGCAGATATATGCTAGTATTTTAGTCTCACCTGTGCACCTGGGTTTCCTTGCTGACCAGGAGGACCTGGTTCACCTTGAGGCCCCTAAAAAGAAGGAAAACGGTTCCCATGAAGGTTATTCACTAATATGTGGCATAAAGTTATAGAAGGAGCTTCCATATATTATACATTCATACTTACCACACTACCTTTAGGTCCAACTGGACCGTCCATGCCAGAAACACCCTGCACCAAGAACACAGACATATATCAGAGACAGGAAGAAAGCCCATGAGTAGCATTCACAGCCTGACGATGGTCAAGGTCACAAGCTGTCCTCTTTCTTCCATTAGAAACTTGGGCAGATCTCTCTTCTTAACAAACGAATGTTAAGGGTCAATCTGCTTAAAGCCGCATTTCCATAAAATGAACAATTATCTCATTTCCAATATGTATTATAATTGTAGCAGAAGTATGTGCGGTCAATATAAATGCTCCAAGGGAGAAGAAAAGCATCCGACCTCATACATAGCCATGAAGTATGGACGCATGCAAACATACATTGGCTGAATTACATTACTGGCAGCAAATTGCATCATGTACAATCCTCGCAGAGCATTATAACCAATGATAATTTATCACCGGAGCTGTAATAACAGATCCCTATTTCTGCATCTTGTTCACGGGTCGGAGGCATTTCAGGAGGCAGCTTATCAGCAATATTTTAATAAGAGCAAAAGTTATGCAGTAATTCCCCCAGTTCAGGCTCATTAGGCTCGGAGGGTTGGTGTGAATCTGTGGAATGACTGCAGATACGACTCCCGCACATCATACAGCTCGGCACCAACCAATGTCATGCCCTGGAGTCTGCTGGGCAGGAAAGAGAAGACTCACGTGAGGTCCCGGGGGTCCAGGAGGTCCTTTTGGTCCAAGTAAACCACGGGGTCCCTAAAATGAACAAAAAAGATGAGAATTAAAATTAAAAAAAAGTGGAGATGATAATCATCAATGTCTATTGAAAGCACTGCCTCGTCCCGGAGTCGTTGGATATTCAGCTGGAAAATCTCCGGCTGTATCTAGAGCATCATGTAATGGGGGACCGAGTATAAGGCCAATGGTTCTGTGCTTGACCAAATCAACTGAAGATACCAAAGAACTCGACCACAGACAACAGCGGAGGACCCCTGAGGCAGATACCAGTGGAGAGGAGGACTCCCCATCAACTGATCCAAGACTGACTAGAGCTGCTTAATTGCCCAAGTGCTTCATGTGAAGCTTATAAACCAGCGGCACTACCTCAATAGCCCTGCAGGATTAGGAGTTAACCCGTCAGCTACAACCATGTGGTGTGATTCACTGATGGTCAAAGGTAGATCTATACTTCAGACAGCCCATTGCAGCCAATCCTCCACACACATGCACGCTCAGCTCTGCCGAGTGTGCATGCAATCTCAGTGGAGGGGCAAAAATTATTGCCAGGCTCCTCCGTGTTTTATTTGGGAACAAAGGGCGACATGTACGATTTTTAGCTTCCAGATGCCATTTTTCTGCGCACATTAGTCGTGTAGAACGCGCCTGAATCTATGAACCTGTCCTGCTGCCGGTCATAGATTTAGCGCTTTCCAGCTACAAAGCGACACCTCAGGCTCAGGTGAACCCCTCGTAAAGTGCTCTCCCTGCTCCAGCAGTAATGCCCTGGATTTGCTGTACTGAAGCTATAAATGTGCAGCTTCGTATGGTTGTGGTGCGACACCTCCAGCGCCCCCCGATCTCAGGTGCATTACAAAGTGCCGGGGGGGGGGCCGCAAAATGCGCATAATATTGGAGCGCACCTGATTAAAAACATAGCGAACGGGGCTGCGCCAGTTTTTTGGCTGAAAAGACTCCAGACTTCTGGCACACCTCTGTACATACATGTCGCCCAAAGTATCAGACTTTTGGAAACCCAATGTGCCCAATCCTCCTTTCCCTGCAACCCCTTACATGGCGGAGAGTCAGTAAACCCCACAAACATATTAGATGGTCGTCTGGTGCTGCCAAAACCATATCACGGATGTTTAATGTGTATGGGTAACATCAGACTCTGATCAGCGAACACAAAGCAAAATCCCTTTCTGGAGTCGGCTCGTAGATTGTGAATGGGGAGATGATTGCGTCTGCATAGCTCTCCCTCAGAACTGCCATAGAAAAGACTGGGGAGAACTGTGCAAGCACGTCCATGTCCCACTCTGTGAGGCCGGCTTGTAGTAAGCCATGAGCAGGCCTAAGAAAGGGATTCTGCTTTGTTAATAACAACTACATTTTATGCTTATTTGTGTCACGTGTAAAAAAAATATGTTATTTATCTAAGAGAGCAAAATGACTTTTCAAAAACGTAATCCAAGAACTCAGAGATTTGAGTGCAGGGAGGGAAGCAAATCCTCTCTCCAGCTACAGGTAACGAATACCAAGGAAATACATCTGAAGCACTTACAGGTTCGCCTGGCAATCCACGAGGTCCGACATCTCCATCATCACCCTAAAGAAGAAAGTGAAGAGCATCAGTTCTGAAACCACATCCCAGGGGTCCAGTCCACTGTCACAGCCCCAAATCCTGCCCCATATACCTTGTGGGGGGGGTCACAGCCCCAGATCCTGCCCCATATACCTTGTGGGAGGTCACAGCCCCAGATTCTGCTCCCATATAATCAGCAGGCACCATATACCTTGTGGAGGATCACAGCCCCCGACTCTGCCCCTGTATAATCAGCAGCACCATATACCTTGTATAGAGTCACAGCCCCAGATTCTGCCCCCATATAATCAGCACCACCATATACCTTGTGGGAGGTCACAGCCCCAGATTCTGCCCCCATATAATCAGCAGCACCATACACCTTGTGGAGGGTCACAGCCCAGATTCTGCCCCCGTATAATCAGCAGCACCATATCCCTTGTGGAGGGTCACAGCCCCCGATTCTGCCCCCATATAATCATCAGGCACCATATACCTTGTGGAGGGTCACAGCCCCAGATCCTGCCCCATTACCTTGAGTCCACCCATTCTTCCATATAATCAGCAGCACCATATACCTTGTGGAGGGTCACAGCCCCCGACTCTGCCCCTGTATAATCAGCAGCACCATATACCTTGTATAGAGTCACAGCCCCAGATTCTGCCCCCATATAATCAGCACCACCATATACCTTGTGGAGGATCACAGCCCCCGACTCTGCCCCCATATAATCAGCAGCACCATATACCTTGTGGAGGGTCACAGCCCCAGATCCTGCCCCATATACCTTGAAGGGAGGTCACAGCCCCAGATTCGGCCCCCATATAATCAGCATGCACCATATACCTTGTGGAGGGTCACAGCCCCAGATTCTGCCCCCATATAATCAGCATGCACCATATACCTTGTGGGAGGTCACAGCCCCAGATTCTGCCCCTGTATAATCAGCATGCACCATATATCTTGTGGAGGGTCACAGCCCCAGATTCTGCCCCCATATAATCAGCAGCACCATATACCTTGTGGGTGGTCACAGCCCCAGATTCTGCCCCCATATAATCAGCAGCACCATATACCTTGTTGAGGGTCACAGCCCCAGATCCCGCCGACGCCCCATATAATCAGCATGCACCATTACCTTGTGGAGGGTCACAGCCCCAGATTCTGCCCCTGTATAATCCGCAGCACCATTACCTTGTGGAGGGTCACAGCCCCAGATTCTGCCCCCATATAATCAGCAGCACCATATACCTTGTGGAGGGTCACAGCCCCAGATTCTGCCCCCATATAATCAGCAGCACCATACACCTTGTGGAGGGTCACAGCCCCAGATTCTGCCCCCATATAATCAGCAGCACCATGTTACTTGTGGAGGGTCACAGCCCCAGATTCTGCCCCCATATAATCAGCAGCACCATATACCTTGTGGAGGGTCACAGCCCCAGATTCTGCCCCCATATAATCAGCAGCACCATATACCTTGTGGAGGGTCACAGCCCAGATTCTGCCCCCATATAATCAGCAGCACCATGTACCTTGTGGAGGGTCACAGCCCAGATTCTGCCCCCATATAATCAGCAGCACCATGTACCTTGTGGAGGGTCACAGCCCAGATTCTGCCCCCATAGAATCAGCAGCACCATGTACCTTGTGGAGGGTCACAGCCCAGATTCTGCCCCTGTATAATCAGCAGCACCATATACCTTGTGGAGGGTCACAGCCCAGATTCTGCCCCCATATAATCAGCAGCACCATGTACCTTGTGGGGGGTCACAGCCCAGATTCAGCCCCCATATAATCAGCAGCACCATATACCTTGTGGAGGATCACAGCCCCCGACTCTGCCCCTGTATAATCAGCAGCACCATATACCTTGTGGAGGATCCTTTAGCACCTGACATAATAATTAGAAGCTGATAGGTGTACTTACCCTCTCACCGTCCTCTCCTGGGGCTCCGGGAGGCCCATGGGGACCAGGTTCACCCTAAGAACAAACAATAAAACGTATTAGCCACCGTGATACAAGGACCAATGACAACTGGAAATGACCATATTAATAAAAATCAACCTACACGATGACCCTTCTCTCCAGGTAAACCAGCTAAACCATCGAATCCTCTGTCACCCTAAAAAGAGAAGAATGTAAATTGTTATGGATGTACTTTTTTTTGATGAGTTTAACATGAGTCCAATGGACAACCGTGCACCCCCATGCATCCTACCTTAGCTCCGGTCTGTCCTGGCATACCCCGAGCACCGTCACTTCCTGCCCGGCCCTGGAATGGAGGAGCAGGGGCGTTCATCAGTGCCACACAAGAAAGGTTTTAATTGACTTTACACTGGTTATTTTCCCTTGGAGGGCAAACACAATATCGTATGACGCTCACTCTATGATCTGTAGACCTACCCTGCGTCCAGGCTTTCCGGTTGGGCCGGGAGGTCCTTGAGTCCCACGAGGACCCTACAAGGTAAACACAGGGTTATCAGAGGAAGGACAGTGATTACAGATCAGTCACAATAGCAAAAAACACAAGGTGCCTGTTCTGTGAGGCCTGTGATCAGCAACAGTACAAACACAGATCTACTAACAGGCTGCACAGTGCACTGTGTATTACCTATCGGCAGGTATGTGAGGCAACGCTTCGGCTACGACCAGTGAGGGAGCACCTATATGACAGTGCATAGGCTTACTGCAGTCTGTCAGGGGTCAGTCACCATTGTGCCGGGGGCATAAAAGTCACTGCTCTCTCCACTGTTCAGAAGTAGACAGAAGAGACCACCCACTAAAACGGGTGTTCTCATCATGCTGTTTCACAGAGCTCTGGGAGCTTCTACAGCTTCAGGCTCCCACTTCCTGTTCAGGCTGTGGGTGGTTCTACAGCATCAGGTTTACACTTCCTGTTCAGGCTGTGGGCGATTCTACAGCTTCAGGCTCCCACTTCCTGGTCAGGCTGTGGGCGGTTCTACAGCTTCAGGCTCCCACTTCCTGTTCAGGCTGTGGACGGCTATACAGCTTCAGGTTCCCACTTCCTGTTCAGCCTGTAGGCGGTTCTACAGCTTCAGGTTCCCACTTCCTGTTCTGGGTGAGGGTGGTTCTTCTACTTTAGAAACAGTCTTTCTGTTCTGGTTGTGGGTGGTTCTATAGCTTCAGTTTCCCATGTCCTGTTCAGGCTGTGGATGCCTGGGCCCTAAAAAGAAGCAGAGATAGAAAAAAAGGCTTGTGTATAGATACCTGTGGCCCCAAGTCCCCTGGTTCTCCCTTCAGTCCTGATGGACCTGGCGAGCCCTGTAGGAGAACAGCAGGAAAGCGGTTCAAATACATAAATGATGCAAACCTATTGTACAATCATCCGACCTGTGTCCCTCTATGGTTTCACTACTCACCATTGGCCCCGGTCTTCCAGTAAGTCCCATTGGACCGGACGGACCTCTTAAAGCCAGCTGGAATCAGAAGCACAAGAAAAGTCTCTATTACACTCTGCACCAAGAATGTGGAGGAAGATTCCCTAATTACTAAGTCCCATACATTCCCTTATATCATTAGATATTATAGACAAAATAATAAGGGTATGTTCACACAGTGTGTTGGGTCCGTGTGAACATACGTACTTGGATACGTGTTTGGGTCTGTCTAGACCGACCCAAACCCGCATCTGACAATGAGCAGTGTGATTTTATACTGCTCGCAATGTAAAACACGTATCAACGTTCAGACGAGTGGTCGCCGATGTGTGTCTTATTGCATCTTTCGGATCTATTCAAAGAATTAACATGTAAATTCTTGGTCCGAAAGACACAGCAAGAGCCTTATAATAAACCATAGGGTACGATCCTGCTGCATCCAAACACACAGCTGCATGATGGATACGTGTTGGATGAGTTTAGGATTCGATCGCCACTGCGTTTTTGGATGCGATTTTCGGATTCAACACAGATCCAATATCGGATCCAAAAATTACGTGTGAACAACCCCATATAATACAAATAAAAGAAATAATTAAAAAAATAAAAATAACAGGACTTGCTGCCCCCAGTTCGCACTCACTCTACGGATTTACACGGAGGAAGTCACATGCAGCAAGGCGGTCGTTATATAACATTACTCTGATGCCCGGTGCTCACAGAGCTTAGAAACTGCTTTTTCTCTTTTGCAGTTTGTGACGTTGCCGCATAATTTCCAGCTTTTTCACTACTTCCCAACTTGGAAGGAGATCAGTTCTCCTATGATGGAGCACCTGACAACAAAGCGTGTACAGGTAATTATGGGAAATCTGCTCCGCGTGCATTGGCTTCTATGAAGGGGAGGTTCACTCAACGGATTTCAATGAGGAATTCAGTCCAGATTACATGTTGGATTCCACATTAAAACCCGAGTGTAATCTCTGTAATGTAAACTCCTCGGCAGGACTCTGAGGCATCGCCTTGGATATGTGACAAGGATTATGTATCGGCTGCTTGGTTTGTTTAAATAAACCCTTTAAAAACATGGATCCCATCATGTGACAGGTAGTTGGTTCTGAGTATAAAGCAGCAGCGCTCCCCATGCATCGGTCACAAGACACCGGCGTGCCGGACGGACGGGCGCAGTCAGACATGAGGTCGCTCTCTTACCCGGGCTTGCTGCAGAATAGCTTGAGCCTGGGATTCCTGTGCAGAAACTTGGGGTCCTTTGGAGGAACCGTCGCCTCCACCTGAGAATCGGAACTAGGAAAAGAAGAGCAGAACAAAGCATCAGAACCTGAGGAGGAAAACACAAGCTCACCAGGGCAGTGACGTCCATAGCGGAAAGGTGTCATAGGACATCCATAGTAGACAGGGGTCACAACAACGCCCACAGCGCACAGGGGTCACAACAACGCCCACAGCGCACAGGGTTGACAGTGACGTTCATAGTAGACAGGGGTGACAGCGATGTCCATAGTGGACAGGGGTCACAGGACATCCATAGTGTACAGGTGTTACATCGATGTCCATAGTGGACAGGGGTCACAGGAAATCCATAGTGTACAGGGTTGACATGACATCCATAGTTGACAGGGGTCACATGAAATCCATAGTGGACAGGGGTGACAGCGACGTCCATAGTGGACAGGGGTCACAGTGACGTCCATAGTGGACAGGGGTCACAGTGACGTCCATAGTGGACAGGGGTCACAGGACATCCATAGTGGACAGGGGTGACAGCGACGTCCATAGTGGACAGGGGTCACAGGACATCCATAGTTGACAGGGGTGACAGCGACGTCCATAGTGGACAGGGGTGACAGCGACGTCCATAGTGGACAGGGGTCACAGGACCTCCATAGTTGACAGGGGTGACAGCGACGTCCATAGTGGACAGGGGTCACAGCGACGTCCATAGTGGACAGGGGTGACAGCGACGTCCATAGTGGACAGGGGTGACAGCGACGTCCATAGTGGACAGGGGTGACAGTGACGTCCATAGTGGACATTGGACACAAGGGGATCATCCGATGAGAGCATCAGGACAGAGGGTGAACCCCGTCTCCGAGCTCACGCTTGCCACCCTCTTACATAGAGCTGTATCTGCATTTTATTCCAAGCAGTAAAAACACCATTTTGTTGACTGCAAACAAACCAGAGCCTGTTTTATTCCCACCTCCCCCTCCCGGCTCCTTTTATGCAGGATAAAAACTGCTCTCTCCTTAAAACAGATCTCAGATTTATTTCTGCTTAAAAGGCCCCATCAAGACTCCATGAAATTGCTGCGTATTGAATTATAGATAAATCACTTTCATATCACAAGGATTTTACTGCAGCAAGGAGAGGGCAATGAGCCACAGACATAACGCCTAATGAGTGCCGGCTTAACCTGTGCTGTGCCAGAGGCTTCTCATCCCAGCGTGAGCGCTGCCCCCTCCAGTGGCCCAGGCAAAAACTGCACCGAGCCGACGATGGGAGTCCAGACAGGAACTTATAGTAAAGAGAGCAGCGCAATCTTCATGTGAACAAGCGCCTACAACCTCCTCAGCATCTCCACCACCGCTGCTTATCCACAAATCAGAATACCTCATGTGAGTGACAATCCGTCTCGCTGTAGTCAGCGCTCGGCTGTAGTCTGGGTGTGTTATAAACAAAAACTACAACCTCTCAAGAAGTTGGGGCTAGAGGAAAACCCCCCCGAGATATAGTTACCCAGCATTAACACCGTAAAGCCAATAAACCAACTACCTCAATCAAAATAATGCCTAAGGGTATAGTTAAAATATAGCTTTTAATAATACAGCAATTAAGAACATGCAAAAAACATGTAAATATACAAAAAGATACAAAAGAGCTTACATATAGAACAGCGGAGCTACCGCCCCGACAAGGGCGACCCCGCGCTAGGACCCTACACCAACACCTAACAAGGCCACACAAACAGTGCCACAAAAAACATACTAAACAATTATAGACATAACAGAGACGAACATCTATCAAGTATCCAAGCTAAATAGTCGGACACTATTTCAAAGTGAAGATGTCTGGCAAAATACAATAGAACGCCAATGTCCAGCTTAAGATATCTCACAAAATACAGTAGATAGCCAATATCCTCCAACGTGTTTCCCCCACACGCTGATACTGTGGGTTCATCAGGGAGAAGAAACAAATATACGTTTATCTGCATCAAATGAGAATCAAGTATTAAGCTTACGTCCCTTTAATGATCGGTACATAACAACAGGTCCCAGGATCCTGTGATGTCACCATCCCCAGATAATACTGCCGTGCAGGATAGTGTCCAGCGAAGATAAATACCGCAGCAGTAAAGAAAACTAAAAGCGCTGAAAATAGGATCAGAAAGCTAAAGCAGTGTAGACAGAGCCTGAGGCTTCAACATGAACTTCAAAATACGCCTGATTAGAGGAGCATGTTGAAGAGTATTGTGCAAAGTGTGGGGCGCTCACGCGCTGAGAACATGCTCCACCATTGCTGCTATGGGAAGTTCCTAAAACGCCTCAGGAATTGATAAGGCATATAAATTTAGGCGAGTGGACTCTAGTGGCGCTGGTCTATCACTTATGTCCTTCTACGTGGATTTGGCAGGAGCAGGTTCCTTGTGATTTGGCTTTGATGAAACGACCGTTCTTTCGATGCAAGCGGCCGCTCCGGACAGGAGCAGAGGGCACCATTGTGGACGATTTGGCTTAGACCACAGTTACTAACGGATGTTCATCTGTAATTACAAGCTACAGAGCCAAGGCTTCAGCTTCTGTGTATGAGATCTGCTACTTTGTGCAGAATTTGGTCTGTTTTAAACCAACCCTGTAATCGGGTGTGACTTGTATGGATGTGCCAGAATCCATCTGACCAAGGCGACGGCTGACGGACCTCCGGAGTGTCACAGATGATCCTTGGATAGGAACTTAAACCCTACAGTCCTGCTGTTTGGCAGGTAGACTTCTGTATGCTACACAAAAAAGTAATAGCGCAGAATTCTTCACCATTTAATGGGACCCTATGGTGGTGGGTGCGAATACCTGTCTTCCGTCTAAAGGATCCACTTGAGCTCTACAACATGGCGTCTACGTGTAAAGGAGCTTATTGCTGAGATCTCTATCAGCCTAAGCAATGCTGTGGGTCTTATATACTGGAATTTGTTATAACCCATTGCTTGTGTAACTTATTCCTCATGTCCAGAGGCAATACAGCGGTAGACCATAAGGCTATGTTCACACGGCTTAACGCCATGTGGCCGGGGGCGGGGCGGGAGCGGGGGAGGGAGCGGAGGGCCGGCACCTCGCCGGCCCATAGAAAATCACTGCTAGCGGCGCATATACGCTGCTAGAAAGTGACATGTCAATTATCTCCCCCCTCAGTGTATTCGCTGAGCAGGGAGAGGAGACGTAATCCATAGTTCTCTATGAGAACTGTGGATTACCGTTATGAATGGGCCGTTTTCAGCCCGTATTTTGCGCACTCCGGCGCGTAATTACGGTCCGAAATACGGCCCACTTTAAGCCGTGTGAACATGGCCTAAGGAGGTGGCTCTCCAGACTGTATAATACAGGCTCCCTGGCATTCGGGGACCTATGATCCTTAGTACATTACTTAGGTGTTGTTGCAGCTGCTGACATCGTTATTGACTTACAGGTAACATGAGCATCGTGCCTGGAGGTCCGGGTAAACCGTCTGCACCTGGAAGTCCTGCTCTTCCTGGAGGTCCCTGTCGGATGAAAAGATAAAGAGACCAGATATAAGATGTAGTACAGTGATTCGGCATGTACACATCTACTCTCTATAAAGAAATGGAGTGCTATCCGTGACTGGACCAGACCCTGCGCTACTCTATATTGCTGTGCCATGTGATGCAAGTAAACACAGTCATCTGTGTAAGACACATCTATTTCTCCCCTGCTGTCTTGGATTATGTTGCAGGTCTGTTCAGTGACTGTGGAGATGTGGGACCAAGCTCAGGAGGGCTCCTCTTCTTTATGGAAAGGAGACCATTTTGTCCAGTAAACTCTTGCAGGAGCCTCCTGGACTGGAGAGGGAGCAGGATGTAAGGTTTAGCAAGGGCCATCTCCAGAGGTGTAACTTGAGGCTCCGGGGCGCAAAAAGTGAAATGGGCCCCCCAGCTACCATGTGCTACTTACAATGCTGGTATCTACTTATGTGGCAGAAGGGCTTTTGGGCCCCCTCAGGCTGTAGGGCCCGGTAGAGACTGCTACCTCTGCACTCTCTGTAGCTATGCCCCTGGCCATCTCTATTAAGAGTGGGTCTGCAACAGATCATATTCTTATGCACTTTTTATGCGTGTGGGTGGATAGCACGTACTTAATTTCAAAACCCCCCAAAAATCTAAACTTATCCGAAGGGGCTTGCATTGATCTTCCCTTCTGGCCTCCTCTATGTATGTACTTCAGATACATAAGATGTATGCAAAAGAGTCAAATCGGCTGCTGCAGTGATTATAGAGCAGAGCAATCTGAAATGTATTGATATTATTATAATTGGCACAAATCATCGCTGCACATTATGACGATCGGATCAGAATGAATTATGTCTAATCTTACCTGGCACAGAAAATAAACCTGCTGTAATGTACTATGCATCTGTTTCTGTTGAATGCTACATAATCAGCACCGCCATGTACTGTGGCGGTGATTGCCCGCACACACAGCGCCTCCTGGATAAACCCTGTATGGTTCTTATTCTGGGGCCAGATGCAGTCACAATTGTGCCTTATGTTTAATGCATGAATGGGTATTAATCAGGCAGGGGAGCTCATTTACTGCATTATCTGACTACGGTACACAATGCATGGACGGCCTGCAGAAACAATTAACCATTACGGAGGCAAACGACGGACGGGGACAACGAGCGGCTTCTGGGCTTCGTAAAACAACCGAGTTCACATTTGATGCATCTGCTTTCCAGACACAGGTCACAAAGGGCGACGTGTATGATTTTTGGCGCTTAGATGCCAATTTTCATGCGCATTATAATAGTGTAGAATGCGTCCAATTTAGGGTATGTTCACACGGTATAATTGTGGTGTGTACAGTACACGCCCCAATACGCCGGTTGTTTTGGAAGCACGCGCGTACTTCCAAAGTACGGGGAAGGGGGAAGGTGGGGGCGTCCCCATTGACACGCATTGTCACTTCTCTCCCCGGGCATACAATACGATCGTATTATACTCCCGGGGAGATGACACGTAATTCATAGCTCTCTATGAGAGCTCAGAATTACCGTAATTGCGGTGCGCATTTCGCTGCGTATAAAGCACAAGTATGCTGTGAAATGTGTGCCGCAAATACACCGTGTAAACATACCCTTATGAACCTGTTCTACTGCGGGTCATAAATCAGGCGCATTCTAGCGTAAGACGACACTTCTGGCTCAGGTAAACCCATTGTAAAGTGCTCTACCTGTTCCAGCAGTAATGCCCTGGATTTTCCATACCGAAGGTGTAAATGTGTAGCTCCAAAATCAGGCGCACTACAAGGTGCCGCGGGCGCCACATAACGCGCCTGATATTGGAGTGCGCCTGGTTACTAATAGAGCAAACGAGGCTGCGCCAGTTTTCGGGTACAGCCCCGTTCATACATGTCACCCAAAGTGTTCTCCAACTATATATGGTTCATGACAAGATCTACAAACCCCTCTAATGGGTCCCGTCCCCGTACGGTATTTGGTCTTTTTTGGCAGCATGGGGACGGCTTTTGCACACAGTTTGTGGACCCACGTGCTCATGTTCTGTCTGAAAACCGGGCGGAAGAATTAACATGTTCTAAGCTTTTCCGACTGCTGGACGGATTTTCTATTAATGTCAATGTAAAAGGTTGCAGTCACTTTACACGGCTTTCAAATCCGAAGACCGTCTGAAAAATCGACGGAAAACCTGTACCGTGGGGACAAGCCCTAAGGCCGTGTTCACACGGCTTATTCAAGCCGTAATTGCGGGACGGATTGCGCTCGCAATTACGGCTTGAATGAGGGGCGGGGGCGCTGCCCGCCGGCCCCATAGACTTGCATTATCCACAGCACGTATTGCGCCTGGATAATGTGCAGGTGACTTTCTCCCCGCCCGGCGGATTCGCCGAGCGGTAAGGAGCGACGGAATCCACTGTTCTCTATGAGAGCTGTGGAATACCGTAATGACTGCGACGAATTGGAGCCGTACTGCAGCGCAAATCCGGCGCGCAGTACGGCTCCAATCCGCGGCGAAACAAGCCGTGTGAACGGCCCCTAAAAGTGATGGGATAATGAGCATGGCATAAAAGAGTAAAAATAAAATACAGCAAAGTAATAAATGACAGCACATACCAGGCTGTGTCCACTGGGCGGCATTGTGAAAATTTCAGAACTATTCTCGCCCTCCTCCTCTCCTGTTACCCTTTGTGAAATCGGCTCCATGTTATTAGGATGCAAGATCTTTGCTGCCAAGAATACATTTTGGAGATGTTCCTCATTTTAAATCTAATAATTTAGGCCGGGTGTAAATTTCTGCATATTTGGTGACTTGAGGACCTGAGTGACACACCTATCGGCCTATGAAGAGGTCACTTGCAGAAGGATAAGGGTAACGTATAGGATTCTGGTCCCATGGTCTAGCCTCCCTCCCGCCTCGTCTGAGCCCTGGCTTACACGGCACGCCCTGCAAACAATTCCTCTCCTTAATGAAATCCATATGCCCTGGTTGTAATGGATGTCGTCATGCGTTTCTGCTGAACATTGCTGGGAGCAATCACAAGTGATGGCTGCTATTTGTGCCTGTTACAATGGGTAATGGCCCGGGCTCCATAAGACTGATGTGCTCTCCTGCCCTCCATTATATTCCGTCACCTATGTAATAGACCATGTCATGACACAGATAGGATCTGCTAAAAAGTGTTCCCTGGGGGAAGTACACATGAAGCGGAAAACTGCAGGACCCCATGCACCGAAGACATGACAGCGGCAATGAGCCATGTGTGGCTCCATGCAGGCACTGAGGCACACAGAGCTGTAACCCGGCACCCATGTCTAAGGGGCTAGGCTCTACCGCTGTGTGCATGTTTTTGGGGCACGCCAAGTTATGGAGGAGGAGATATGCCCATTGCTCCATGCTATGCAACCCGTTTTTGGGGCACGCCATGTGATGGAGGAGGAGATGTGCTCATTGTTCCATGTTATAGAACCACATAGGTCGCCTTCTGCATTGTGCATTACTATTATTGTTAGACTGGGTTCACACTACGGGCGACATGTATGAATGGGGCTGCGCTATTTTTTTGGCGTGCCTTGAGCCAAACAAAGTTTCGTGGCTCTGTTCTATAGATGTATGAAGTGTCATACGCCAAAAATGGGTGCAATCTGCACCAGACACAGCACTTCTGAATGCGGCAAAAATGCGACGGCGAGGCAGAATCCTACAATGCGCCAGAAATGTGTCAAAATTTGGCACAAAACTGACGAACAAATCCATAACAGCTTCAAAGTGCCGCGTGGCTGAGACAAATTTTGCTGCATAGATGGTGACGGATGCTGTCGCATCACACACTATTAAAAAACAGAGATAGAACTGGCGCTTCGGCTCCAGGTTCATAGATGCCGCACTAGGTTCTTGGCACATATTTTGCTGCAGTATTTGTAATCTAGGACCAGGAATGGATCTAAAAAACAGGTTCCAGCCTTTTTATTCTACCTTTTCTCTGGAGGCTCCACTCCTGGTCTTGGCTGACAAATACTGCTGCAAACTACGTGTCACAAAATATAGTCAGAACCCGGCCCAACTACTTGATTAGACCCGGTTCTCTAGGTTTCCCGGCATTGGAATCGCCTTATTTCCGATACTTTCTTTATATTTTGTCATTTACTATTTGCTTCTTTACTATTCACTTCAGTTGAACCACTAATTTTTTTTTTCTTTAGTATTGTCCTCCATCTATGGTTGATCACGGTGACTGCATGATTTATGCCACTTTAGGATATTGGGTGATATGTATGAATGGGGCGGCACCAGGTATCTGGTGTCTTTACAGCCCGATATCATACGCAGCCCCGTTCATACATTTTAAATCTCCCGCACGCCACTCTCGGGCACATTACAACGCACCACAGGCTCTATGTAATGCGCCTGGGAACATATTTGTAACTTCACTACGGCATTTCTGGGCGCATTACAGCTGGAACAGGTAGAGCACTTTCAAAGTGGTTTACCTGATCCAGAACTGTCGCCCGAGCGCTAGAATGCGCCTGATATATGACCCGCAGTAGGTCAGGTTCATAAATCAGGCGCATTCTAGACTACTGTTACACACATGAAATTTGGCGTGTTAACGCCAAATTTCATGCATGTTGTCCATTGTGTCTTCACGATTTGTGGTACTTTAGGATATTGTTTCCGCACAATTTGTGGCACTTTAGGATGTTGTGACTGCATGATTTGTGGCACTTTAGGATTTTGTCTCTGCGCAATTTTGTGGCACTTTAGGATATTGTGACTGCACGATTTGTGGCACTTTAGGATATTGTGACTGCACGATTTGTGGCACTTTAGGATATTGTGACTGCACGATTTGTGGCACTTTAGGATATTGTGACTGCACGATTTGTGGCACTTTAGGATATTGGGACTCAAAGATTTGTGGAACATTAGGATATTGTGACTGCAGTATTTGTGGCACTTTAGGATATTGTGACTCCCACGATTTGTGGCACTTTAGGTTTATTGTGACTGCACGATTTGTGGCACTTTAGGATATGTGACTGCACGATTTGTGGCATTTTTAGGATATTGTGACTGCACGATTTGTGGCACTTCACGATATTGTGACTGCACGATTTGTGGCACTTTGGGATATTGTGACTGCAGAATTTGTGGCACTTTAGGATTTTGTGATGCACGATTTGTGGCACTTTAGGATATTGTGACTGCACCGATTTGTGGCACTTTAGGATATTGTGATGGCACATTTGTGGCACTTTAGGAATATTGTGACTGCACGATTTGTGGCACTTTAGGATATTGTGACTGCACGATTTGTGGCACTTCACGATATTGCGGCACTTTGATTTTGACTGCATGATTTGTGGTACTTTCTGCCATTGCGATTGCACTATTTTTTGACACTATGGGGGACATGTATGAAAACGGTCTTGGTCTAAGACTTTCTTTGCTGCCCATAGCAACCAATCACAGTTCCCCTTTCATCTTCACAGAGCACTACATGAAATATAAGGGGAGCTCTGATTGGCTGCTATGGGCAACAAAGAAAGCCTTAGACCCAGGCAGTTTTCATACCAAGTTTCTGTATGTGATATCATAGCTCGCCGGGATTAGGTCTGTTTGATTATTCTCTACAGACCTCGTGATTTTCGCTGTTTGCTTTTTCATTGTTTTTATTTTTTTCTGGTGTTTTTGTCCCTAATAAAGAGTCATTTTCATATTGTCACTAATTGTGGTTGTGTAACAATTTCTGTCTCCTCCTCTCTGCTGTTCGCTTCTATGGTCTGCATCATAGACACACGGAAGGCACTGATGTGAAATACAAGGGGTGAGACAATCCCAGGTCCCAGCAACCTAGATACAACGGCTCTCAAGTAATCGTAACGTGACTTCAGAGTCTAATCATCAATGATGGGATCTGGAGTGTCCAAGAGAAAACGACCCGTTCCATTGTCTGTACATTCCAGAGCTGCAGCCAGAATACAGAAGGGGTCCACATATGATAAGGTGTCAGTCCTTACCCTTTCACCGGGGTCACCAGCAGGACCAGGGGGACCACTTGTACCAGGCGGCCCAGGATAACCCTGAACAAGAGGGAGAATAAGGGTCAGTGTCAATACTAGAAAGTGGTTACAGATCAGAAAGTGGCAGGCGCAGGATACCGCGATCCAAAAACTGAAACCATAGGACATAGGTGTCCTAACTGTGCAAAATGACATCTACAACCAATCTGGGAGGTTCTGCAGCAGCTGGAGAGTCAATGGCGATTGCAGAACACAATCTTTCCAGGTCACAGATTTCGGGGGTATCCAGGGTGGCGGCAGAGCCTCTTATCACAGGGCTAACAATGTGTTTGTATCACAGTGTAAGGAAAGTGCGGCTTACTTACAGCAGGACCTTCTGGACCAGGGGGACCTTCAACCAGCATTCCCTGCAAGGAGAGAGAGAGACATGAGCGACATATTCTGGGTATCTGCTGTGTGACTCGATCCACCTGTGACCGCTGGCCAATTTCGTGGTGTCGGGATTATTGTCTCTGGTGCATTAAAGGGGTCCTCCCACCATAGACTTTAATAGTATACTGATAGATATGCCATCAAAGTCTGACAGGTGCCTCCTCCTCGGTGCCCCGCACTTATCTCGGGTAATACCCCCCGAAAGTGTCAGCTCAGAATGAATATCCAGTGTAGCTTGTGCACGACTCTCCATTCTCTTCAATGGGAGTTCCCAGTACAGGGAAGCGCTGTGTTCTTCATTCTGTTCTATGGGAGTTCACAGTACAGGGGAGTGATGTGTTTTCCATTCTCCTCAATGGGAGTTCCAAGTACCGGGGAGCGCTATGTTCTCCATTCTCTTCAATGGGAGTTCCCAGTACAGGGGAGCGCTATGTTCTCCATTCTCTTCAATGGGAGTTCCCAGTACAGGGGAGCGCTTTGTTTTTTTCATTCTTTTTTCTTGGGAGTTCCCAGTACAGGGGGGGCCTTGTTTCCCTTTCTGTGCTAAGGGAGATCCCAGTACAGGGGGAGCGCTTTTGTTCTCCTTCTGTTCTATGGGTTTTTCCCATAAAGGGAAGCACTGTGTTTCCCAATTCTATTTATGGGAGTTCCCAGTACGGGAAGCATTTGGGGTTTCTTCTTTCTTTTCTTTGGGAGTTCCCAGTACAGGGGACCCACTGTTTCCCCAAATTCAAAATTCTATGGGATTTTCCCAGTAAGGGGTGCATTTGGTGTTCTCCATTCTGTTCTTCTGGGATTTCCCCAGTACGGGGGAGCACGGGTGATTTCCCCATTCTTTTTATGGGAGTTCCCAGTACAGGGGGGGCGCTGTTTTTCTCCTTTTCGGGTTCTATGGGATTTTCCGGGTACGGGGGAAGGGGCTTTTATTCTCATAACTTATAAACAGAAAGAGATTTTGGGCACAATCCAAAACCCAATTTTCTCCATTCGAGCGGGCCCATTTTATAGATAGGTGTGGGTTCCACAAACACTTGGGGGGACACCCCCCTTTAATATACCAAAAAAGTTTATAGTAGAAAAACCCCTTTAAAAAGGGAACCCAGAGGGTGTGTTTTGTGTGGGGGGGGGGGGGGAAACAATAAAAAGGTTCCTGAACTTTGTTGGGGGGAGGGCCCTTTGTTAAGGGCCCAATACAAGATGCACTTTTAAACCAAAAACCGCGTTTTTTGCACGAAAAGCAGCCCCCGGAGGGGGACTGGGGCTGACATTATCTCTTCAGATGGTGCTTGGTATTTACCCCTGAAATTTTTTCCCCCCCGCCCGGCCCCCCCTCCCTCCTTTAGTATTTGGGGGGCGGGCGCAGAGTTTGGGGGTTTCCCTTCCCACTACGGGGAACCCTAAAACCCATAAAAGCTAAAGCAGAGCCCTTGGAATAATAAAATTTCACATTGTGGGGAAAACCCCCAGACGCAAAACCCGGAAAAGGCTTCAACAGATAAACCCCGAAAGGGAAGACAAAATTTTTTTTCGGTTTGGCAAAGAGAAGGAGCCGGAGACCCCGGGCCCCGAGATATTTAGGGGCCATATACAAAAAGGGCCCCGGTTTATCCCCCAAAAAAAGGGCCAAATAAAACAGGCGACCCCCACCCCCGGGCCCCCCCTAAACCCCCGTTTTCCCATATTTGGAGGCCTCTTTTTTTCCTTTTTCTTTAAAAATCTAGTGGGTGACAATAAATATGGCCGACTTCAAGACAAACCCTGGATACAGTCAGACGTGCAATCACCGACCCCGACACTAGAGGCAAAAGAGGAGGCCAAAAGGAAAAAGGGGAAAGGGGACTTTTGGTCCCCTTAAAAAAAGGGGGAAAATTTTTCCCCGTGGGTTTATTTTTGTTTGGGAAAGCTTTTTTCCCGGGGAAAACAGTTAAGTGAACTCAATAAAAAAGGGGCCTTAGGGTATGAAAACTGTCCACATTAAAAACGGTTTATTTTTTTGCTTTTTTGGCAAACCAATTCAAGAGCCCATACAACCAAACCCCAAAGCCCATGGGCCAAACCAGACCCCCATAGCCCCCCAAATCAGACCCCCCGGATCCACCAAACAGGGGGGTCAAAGGGGGCCCAAATTCAGGAGCTAAATAGCCCCCCAACCCGGGGGCCCCATACCACCAAAAGGGCCACCTTTTTCAAAGCCCAACCACCAATCAACCTTTCCCACCAAAAGCCCCCCAATAAGCCCAACCACCAACCCAACCCCCAAAACCACCCAGACCACCCAATCGAGCCCAGAGACCCCAAACCCAGAGCCCATAGCAAGAAATAAAGAGCCCATGGGCCCCCCAACCCGACCCCAAAAGAAAACCAAAGACCCCCTACCCACCAATCAAAACCCCCCTTTAGCCCCCAAATTCAGACCCCATAGGGACCAATCATACCCACCAACCCGACCCCATGGCGACCAATCATAAAAGCCACCCAATAAGAGCCCTAGCCACCGATCAGACCCATGGGCCCCCCAATCAAAAAGGCCCAAAAGGCCCGGCCAAATTTTCAAAAGCCCTTTAGCCCCCCCAATCGGGGCCCACGGGCCGGGCCAATCGGGGCCCCACGGGGACCCGGCCCAATAAAAGGGAGCCCAAAAAGGCCCACAAAAAATCAGACCCCACACCCCCCACAATAAGAGCCCACAGCCCCAATCGGGAGCCCACACCCAAAACCAAAAATCAGGGGCCCACAGCCACCCAAAACCAAAAAAGCCCACAGCCACCAATAAAGAAGCCCCCCAATTCCAAACCCACGGGAGCCCCAAATGGGGCCCAAAATCAAGCCAAGGGCCACCCAATCAGGGGCCCCAAAATAAGCCCCCCAAATCAGACCCAAAACCCAAAACCAATCAGAGCCCCCAAAAGGCCCTCCAATCAGAGCCCCATACCAAACCCAATAAAGAGCCCAACCCAAAAACCAAATCAGAGCCCCAAAGCCCCCCAAATTCGGGCCCCCAAAAAGCCCCCCAAATCAAAAGCCCATAAAAAACCAACGGGAGCCCAAAGCAAAACAGACCCCATAGAAAAGAAAAACAAGCCCTTTAAGCAAACCAGGGGCCCATACCAACCAATCAAAAACCCATAGCCCCCCCCAAAAAAGGGGGCCCTTGCCAAATCAGAGCCCCAAAAAGCCACCAAATCGTTAATTCCCATAGAACCATTAGCCACCAATCATAGCCCCCAAACCGGGAAAAAGGGCCCAAAAATACCCGGGCCAATCAGAGCCCATGGGGCCCCCCCAATAAAGAAAACCCATGGGCCCCGCCAATCAGGACCCTTTAAGCCGGGGGCCAAAAGTCCGAGGCCCATAGGGGGAAATAGCCAACCCCGCCAACCCGACCCCATAGGTCCCCAAAACGGGAAGCCCATACCCCCCGCCAATCAGAGGCCCATAGGGGGCCCAAATCAGAGCCCATAGCCCGCCAATCAAAAGCCCAAGAAAAGCAATCAATCCCAAAGCAAAAATTTCGGGAGCCCATAAAAAAGAAATTTAAAAGGGGGCCCCATAGCAAGCAACCCCAGAACCCCAAATGGGCCCCAAATCAGACCCCAATACCCCCCCCAAATCAGGGGGCCCAAAAGGCCCACCAATCAGACCCCCCTAAAGCCAAAAACCCAAAATTAAAAGGGGCCCCCCTTTACCCAAACCAAACCCAAGCCCCAAAAAGTTCCAAATCAGAGCTCACAGCCACCAAATCAGGGGGCCCTCAAAAAGGGCCACCAAACGGGGAGCTAAACAGCCACCAATCAACCCCAAAAAGCCACCAATAAAGGGGTGCATTAAAGCCCCCCCAATCGGGGAGCCCTTTAGCCACCAATAAAGGGGCCCAAATCCCCCGGGGCCCCCGGGGGTTAGGGGAAAACCATCAAAAAAGGCCCATGGGCCCCAACCCCAATCAGAGCCCATAGCCCCCCTTTCAGAGCCCATAGCCACCCAATCAGAGAAGCCCATACCCAAACCCCAATCTGAACCCCAAAAGGGCCCCAAAATCAGACCCCAAAATAGAAAAAATCGGGCAGCCCAAACCCCGCCAAATCAGGGGCCCAAAAGGCCCCAAATTTAAAGGAGCCCATGGCCAAACCAAATCCGGGCCCCATTTTTTTGGGGGGGGGGGCCCAACCTCCAAAATCAGGGGCCCCAAATAGAAAAACCAAATAGGGGCCATACCAAACCAACCCCGGGAGCCCATAGGCCAAAACCCAATAAAAGGAAAGCCCATAGCCCCCAAAAGGGGCCCTTTAACAAAAAACCAATGGCCCCATATTCCAAAAACCCAACCCGTGGCCCTTTTAGGCCACCCAATCGGGACCCCCATAAAACCCTAACCCCCTGGGCCCCCAAATAGCCCCCAAAACCCAGGGGGACCCCCCCAAGGCCACCAAAATCAAAACCCCGAAAGGGCCCCCAAATTCAAGCCCGAAAAGGGCCCACCAATCAGAACCCCCGAAAAATCCCCACCAATCAGAGCCCGCCACCCCAACCAAATCGGGAGGGGGGCAGCCCCCCCCCCAAATCAGGGGGCCCCGCAGGCCACCCAATCAGAGCCCATAGCCACCAATCGGGAAAGGGGCCCCAAAAAAAACCAACCCAGACCCCAAAAACCCCCAAAAATTTAGAAGCCCCAATAGGGCCAACCCCCCAATCGGGGCCCATAGCCACCTCTTTTCAAGCCATACCCCAAAAAAACTGACCCCCAAATACCCACCAATTCCAAAAGCCCAAAGCCACCAATCAGGGGCCCATAGCCAAACCAAAATTTCAGGGGGCCCATACCCCAACCCAAATAAAAGCCCCTTTTACCACCCCAATCAGGGGCCCATAGAAACCCAAATCAAAAGACCCCATGGGGGAACCAGAACGGCCCATAGCCCCCCAAAACCAAGAGCCCAAAATAAACCAAATCAGGAGCCCAAAAAAAACCCCCCCCTCGGGGAAGGGGCCCACCCCCAACCCCCCAACCCCCTGAGCCCAAAAAAGAAAAACCCCCAATCAGAGCCCCGGGCCAGCCCCACCAACGGGGAGCCCCCCCGGGGGGCCCACCAATCAGAGCCCGCAGCCCCTTTTAGGGGTTGAAGTCCAAAATCAGGGGGCCCCCCGCAAAAAAAAAACCAATTCAGGGGGCCCGGGGGGCAACCAACCAACCCCCAAAGCGGGGGCCACAAATCAGAGCCCCACCCCAACCAAAACGAGCCCGCCAGGCCACCAACCCAACCCCAAATTACCACCAAATCAGAGCCCCCCGAAAAGGCCCCTCCAAATAAAAGGGACCCCCCTTACCCCCAAAACCAATCGGGAAACCCCCACCTTTACCCCAACCAATCAGACCCCATACCCAAAAGGGGGGGGAAAAACCCAAACCCCAAAACCCCAAAGGGGCCCCCAATCAGAGCTCTTTAACCCAACCAATCAGGAAAAGCCCATAGTCACCAATCAGGGGCCCAAAAGGGCCCCCAAAAAATCAGGCTCCTTATGGGGCAAAACCCAATCAAAAAAGTTTAATTTTTAATTTTTTTCCGAGAACTACAAGGAAAATTTGGGAAAGGTTTTTACTTGAAGGTTGCCCAAAAAAAAACCCTTCCTGTTTTTGGTTCCCCCTTTAATGGGGCTCTGACGGTCCTAGGGGAGCTCAAAATGGTCCTTAGGGAAGCCCCTTTTGTTTGGGTTGGGAAAAAATGTTTTGGAAAAAAAAGGGCTTGATTGGGGGCTATGGGGGCTATGGGGGGGGGTTTACTATGGGGCCTAGGGGGATTGGTGGCTAGGGGCTCTGATTGGGGCAATGGGGCTCTGATTGGGGGCAAATGGGCTCGATTGGTGGCAAATTTTTTGGGCTCTGTTTGGGGCAAATTGGGTTGATTGGCCAGCGGAAATGGGCCCCGAGTGGTCGCTAGGGGCTCGTTTGGGTTTCGCAAAAGGGCTCGATTGGGGGGTCGTTTTGGGCCTCTGATTTTTTGTTTAGGGGCCCTCGGGTTTGGGGGTGGTTTTGGGGGCTTCTGAAGTGGTGTTTGGGTTTCGAGGGGGGTTGCTTATGGGGCCTTTCTTTTTTTTGGCCGGCCAAAATTTTGGGCTCCCTAAAAAATTTTGGTTCTATGGGCTCAAAAAGGGTGGTGGGGGGAAAAAAAAAAATGGGGAAAAAACAAAATTTAAACAAAATCCTTATTTCCCTGCCCCCGGGGGTTTTTTTCAAAATTTTCGGGGGCCCATGGTGTTTTCCCCCTTGGCTTTTGTAACCCCACAATTTTTTCCCCCCCTTTTGAATTTCTGAAGTAACCCAGGGGCCAAAAAAGTTTGGTGGGGGCCCCTGGAAACAAAAATTTAAAACCCAGGGTCAATGAAAATCCCCTAGAAATACAACAATTACAATTTTTAATTAAACAAAAAACCCCAAAAAACATTTCAAAAGGAAAATAAATTCACAAGCAAAAAAAGGTTTCTTTTCTACACTTTTTTTATTGTGCACAAAATTTTGCAAAAAACCTCAGGACCGGGCTCTTCAAAAAACCGGTTTTTGTTTGGGTTTTTCATAAACCCTCCGGGGATCGGCAAAAAGTGTTTAGTTTTTAAAACCCCCAAAACCCCCCCCACCCCCCACAAAAGAAACCCCCCCCAAATCATCCACTGTTTGGGGGGGTTTTTTCCCACCAGGGAAAACGGGAATTTCTGCACTGGGGAAAAAATTGTCACAAGAAATTCCAGGCGGTTTGAAAAAGGGTAATTGAGAAAGAAGTGTTTCCCGGGGGGAAAGTTTAAAGGGAAAAGCGGGGCCGCCAGGAACCCCCACTCATAGGGGGCAAAGAGGGGGGTTTTGCAAATAGGGGGGGGCTGACGGCAAAAAATTCACACAAAAAAACCCCCAAACCCTCGGGGCAAATGCAAAAAAAAAACATCCCCCAAAAAAAAACCCCAAAAAACCACTAAATCAAAACGCCACCAGAACAAAATTTTCGCCCCCCAAAAAACCCTAGAAATATTGTACAAATGAGGAAAAAGGGCCCCAGGGGGGCCAAGGGAAAATTTTCCCCGGGGGGCCCACAACGGGAAATTTTTCCGGGGGCCCCCAAATTATTTTTTTCTGTGTTTTTTTTTGGGATTTTCGGGGGTCTGGGAAAACTCTTCACATGTTGATCAGGGGCCCCAAAATTTTAAACTTTCCCCTTTTCCAAACAATGGGGAAGGGGGTTTAAAAACCCCATGGGGCCACCAGGGATCTAGGGTTCCCCCCTCACCCTTTGGGGTAGAATTTTAGATAGTGGGAAAGGCAGCTGGGGGTAAAGGGGGAAAATAAACGGGGTTCTGTGTTGGTAATTTTCGGGGGAAGAGAAAACTTTAACCCCTGGGTTGGGGTTTTTGAGTTTGGAAAGGTTTGGGCTGGGGAGGTTTTTTCTTTCTTTATAACCTAAAAATTTCCAACACGCCATAAAGCGGCGTCTGCCCAAAAAAAAGGGAATTGTTATCCTTGGGCCCGGTTTGGGTTTGGATAAAAACTGGGTTTGGGGTATTTTACAATAGGGGTTTTTCAGTGCGTGTCTTGGACCCGGAAATTTGGATTTTTTCTTTTAAAAGGGTTTGTTTCTCATTTACATTGTTTAATTTATCTTTCATTTCGTTTTTTTTTTGGTTTTTAAATTTTTGAATTCAGGGGGCGTTTAAATTGGTTTCCCCTTATGACTGCAGAAAGAACCCCAGGGCTGTACCCTTATAGCAACCAAAGTTTAGAAACCCTAGCCCGGGAAAGGGGTTTAAACACATTCTGTAGCTATAGAAAACCAGTTGCTGGCCCAGACGTTTTAAAAGGGGGGAGATCACACGGGTTTTCGTGTACTATAGCAACCAGGGGGGGGGCAGCCTATGGGAAGATCAAACGGGTTTTCTGTGGGCTATACCCAAAACCAAAGTGCTTGACGTCCTATGGGGAGAGAAAACCAAAAGGTTTTGACTTTTGCAACCCAGTGTGGTAGCCTTTTCCCCAATGAAAAATTTTAAACGGGGTCTTTTTAAGCTATGGGAAAAACGGGGCTGGACCCTATCGGGAGGGGGATTACACGGGGTCTGTAGCTAAGCAACCAGTGCTGGAAGACGATAAAGGAGAGATACAAAAGGTCTGTAGTTTATAGAAACCCCCGAAGGGGTTTGGGCAGCCTATCGGGAAAGATCAAAAACAGGGTTTTTTAAAGCAAAATAGCCGAAGTTTTTGGCACCAAATTCGGGGAGAGAGCCCCACAGGCCCTGTAGCTTTTAAGCAACAAAAGTGCTGGTAGGGGGTTTTTCAGGGGAAGACCCGACACAAAAAAGGTCTGAAAGTAGACCAAACCCATTGGTTTTTGGGTAAAAATTTTCCCAAAGAGAAAAATTTTAAAACGGGGCCCTGAAAAGCTAAAACCCCATGGGGAAAGCCCTTTCAGGAAAAGTTGAACAGGTCTGTAGCTTATGGGCAAAACCCGGGTGCTGGCGGGGCCCCTTAACATGAGAATTGAAACATTTTTTCCTGTGGGTATAGTGACCAGTGCTGGCAGAAAAACCATAAATAAAATTTGAATAGGTTTTGTGACCTATACAACCTTTGGGGCTGGCACCCTATAAAAGTAAAAGAATTCAAACAGGTTTTTTACCCCCGGGTGGGGCTGGCAACCCTTTTTGCGGGCGGGCCTTTAATTTTTTAGGTTTACCACAGTACTTGTATCATAGGGGAACCCTAGGGTTTTGGATACACCCCAAATACAAAGGGGATATTTTGGAAATTATTTTGGACAAAAAAGTTAATGGCCACCACATTGCAAATTTGGTTTGTTTTTTGCAAATCTTTAAAAATAAAAGTGAAAATCCCTGTTATTTGAGAAAACCCCTTTTTTAAAAAAGGGAGTTGTTCATTACGACCCTTTTTCAGCCTTTTCAGTGCCCCGGGTTTAAGTTAAAACTGAGGGGCGGGGGCTTTTTGGTCTGTCTTTTTCTTTTTCCCTCCCTCCCTCCCTCCCACAGCACACAGGCAGCTACGTAACGTTCAAAAAAGGGGGGGGGGGAGGGGTTTTGCTCCCAAAGATTTAACCCTGTGTTTTGCTGCCTAGGCCCTGTTTGCAGGAGGGGGCCCTAAATCTATGAGTTTAGAGGGGAAGGTAAAAGTGGTGTGCTAATAGAGCGGGGGGTTGGCAGGGTTTCCTAAAATTCCCGGCCTTAGTTTTCCCAAGTCTCCACTTCCCCCGGCCAACAAAAAGGGAAGTGTTACTAAAATTCGGGAAATGTGCCCCTAATACAGGGGGAGAAAAGAAATTCAAAATGCCTGATCTGAAATAGAAATTGGTATATTCACTTTCCCCAAAGAAAAACTTTTGAGTATAAAAACAGACAGGGTAAACGCTGTATCAATTTCTGTGTAGAGAGCAGGAGGAAGGGGGCACACACGGGGTTTTTAACCCGGGAAACCACAAAAGGGGCCAGGGGTCCTCCTCCCCCCCCCTTCCCACTCCAGAAGCATTCTCTTTTTGTTTCCGGACCTGTTTCAAAGGTGATGAGTCATTCAAAAAACCTGAAGAAGCCAGAAAAGAAAAAGGATAAAAAGGTGGGGCCAAACCATAGGTTTTGAGAAGTTTGAGTAGTAATTTTAAACAGGGTTAAAGTTTAAAATTTCAGAAAGGGCCCTTTTTGGGGGATTGGAAACTAAAATTTAAAAAGCTGCTTGTTTTTTAAAGATCTTTAAAAAAAACCCAACCCCATTGTGCGGGGACCCCCCTTTTTAAAGGGGTGGGGGGAGGGTTTTTTGGTCAGTAAAGTTTTTAACCCTTTTTAAAAACCCCAAAAACGACGGGGAAAAACCCTTTGGGGAAAACCCCTTTTTGGGGGGCATAAACTTTGGCATGAAAAAAATATAGCCATAAAAAAATGCATCTGTTTTTTACTTTTGGAAATCAGGCAGTGTAGAAATGAAATTCAGTCCTCTTTTTAAACCCATGACATTGCTTCAGCCTGTTAGGCCGGGTTCAAAACGGGTTGTTTTTTCCTTTGGAGGCGTATTTTCCCTTTCAAAAAGTAAGGTATTTTTTGTAACCCCAAATGCCAAGGGAAAAAAATTTCCAAATATCCCAAGCCTTTCTTTTGGGTACGTTTTCCTTTCTGTAGGTTTCATTGCTGGTTTTGACTTTACAAATATTACTTCAAAAGACACATTAAAAAACCCAGTGTGAACCCGCCCCCGCAGCCCCAAACCCCCTCGAAAGAGGGGCCCCGGGGGGGAGGGAAAAAAGGCGGGCGAAAGCGATGGCGGCCGGGGAAACTTCCCGGGGTTTCGATAAGGGCCCGGGTTTTCCCCCCTTTTCCCCTGCCCCTTCCCCCGCCTCTTTGCGCCTTCTCCCAAACCTTTTAATAGCAAAAACAAATCGTTATAGAAAGTCAGCAAAACGGGTATTTCCCTTTCCCCTTGCCATAGAAGTTTTGAAAATAAATTTATATCAATAATGAAATATCAGCTTGGGGGTTGGAAATGCCCAACTAAAGCTTTTTACCAACAATCCCGCTTTTTCAAGGGGTAACAACAGAAAATTATATATAATATTTTTATTTTTTATATATATACATATATATAATATAAAATACATATCCCATTTTATATATATTTTTATAAAAAATATATAAAAATTTATATTTTATAAATATACATATACATATTTAAATAAATCCCATTTTTAAAATATAAAATATATATCCCATTTTTTAAATTTAAAATTTATTTTTATACATATACATTATTTCCCCATTTATATTAAATATATATAATACATTTTTTAAAATTAATTTTTAACATTTTTTTAAACTTATACTTTTTTTATATATATACATAAAACCTTTATATTATATATTACATATATATATAAAATAAAACATAATAAAAATATATTTTATACAAAAAACAAAAATTTTAAAAATTTAAAATTATATATTAAAATATATAAAATAATAAATATATATATATTATAAATATATATTTTATATATAAAACATACTTTACATATACACACAAACACGGGTTTCAGATGTACTAAACGGCCCTCCCAACAAAAAAGTGAAAGGATTTTTGTTAAAACAAAATTGAAAGTATCAAAAAATTTTTTGGGGCCCCATTGAAAGGTTTCCGGTGGTAAAAAAACCCGCCGCCAGCCCTGAAAAGGGGTTTGGGGGATGGTGCACTATGCTTTTTGACCATTTTTTGGACACCATCAAAACAGAGGGTCGAATCTTATAAGGGGCAGGGGGGTTTTCCCCCCTAAAAAAATTGGTCCCAGTCAAAAAAAAACCCTTAAAGAAAGGGGGTTGGGGGGGCTGCCCGGGTTTTTTGGGCTAAAATCATTTTAGAGATTTCCGGATGACCCCAAACAAAATTTTAAAACCTTTTTTCTTGGGTTTGGGCAAAAAACCCCAGAAAACGGCACATCGCTTTCCCTCCCTCTGGCCCATGGGGGTCAAGGGAATCATTAATTGAAGCCCAATCACTTTAGCAAAAAGGGGCAGAAAGGATATTTTTTTCCTTTTTACCTAAGAGGCCCCGGGTTACTGTTTCCCAAAAACAAAAATGGCCAGGGAAAAAGGGAAATTGGGGGGGTTTCAGGACGGGGGGAAAAGGCCCGGATAAAGGAGGGCCAAATAAATGGGGGGCCCTCCATGACAGTTTCCCCCCCAGGGGAAAGGGCCCGGGGGGTTTTTCATATCACGGGGCGCTATTTCATTGCCTTGTAAAAGGGGGGTTGGTTCACAGGGGGCGTATTAAAAACAGCGCTTAAGGGTGGGGGCGTTTTGGGTGAAGCGTCCCTGTGCGAAACCGCAAGGGCCGTCTTCTTGTAAGTGTGTATTTCCAATGTGAGGCAGCTTTCTGCCTTGTAAAAATTTTCTTTTTTCTTTGGAAACATCCCCGGGTTCACCCAAAAATGGGTAAATTTTGGTCACTTCATTCAGTGTTTTATGCGGCAAGAAATAGAAAGTATACAAGGCAGGAAGTTGCATCACTTGGAAAATATAGTTGTATACTCTCTACTTCTTGGCGTGCACTTTTTTTAAAAAACCGGAGGGTATTTCTCCCATCGAGAAATACGGGGCGTGAAAACCATCACCGTCGGGAAGGGACCCCAGATGTTTTTTCACAGCCCTCGGGAGGCGGGGATTTTAAAAATATTTTTCCCCATATTTGGGGGGGAAAGAACTTCGGGGGAAATTAAACGGGTGGTAACATACCCTAATTTTTTACCAACAAGCCCTATTTATTTACTGAAAAACAGGCTAAGCAGAGCGCCCCTTTACATCCAAGTCATGACTTTACCTCTTTTACAACAAGTTGATTTACTGGTATATACATTGCAAATACAACTGGGCTTGTATATTTCATTCATTAAAAATCCATAGTGAGATCAGTTCTGGTGCAGTCATACCTCGTAGTCCCTGACGGTGAGGGCGGGAGAACCCTTTATGTCATTTTCAGTAGGAATGAATTCCGAGTAGTCGTACATGGTTTCATAGTTCTCCACCGTCTCCTCCGTGAAACCTTCATCGATGTTTTCTTCGGTTCTTGATCCTGCGCCGCTGTCCGAGGTTCCCTGAAATTTCAGGACAGAATCCATCGGTCACACGGAAAATCTTATTAGGGATTTATTACACGGCTTAATGAGACGGGGGTTTAAGAAGATGAGGACAATTCTCCAAACCAATTGCTTGCTAGTCTCAAATGCATTAAAATGAAAAAATTACATCGTTTTGATTAAAAAAAACTCAACCAAACCTCAGTGTAGTGGGATCCTGCAGCCGCACGTTACTAACCCCAAACCCGCTGCCCTATCTTCATACCAACATACATAGGGCACAAAAGATGGCAAATGGAAGACAATGATACATGACTGCAAGCTACATAGGAGCTGCATACACACACCGGGGAGTGACAGATCTGGCTACAGAAATACGGATACATTTGGTGTCACAAATATACATATAATTTAACATGACAGTTCTGTGGCCGCCGGGGACATTGTAACGCTGACACACGACACTTACACTTGAGTTGTGGTTCAAATTCACCGTGCTGGTAACAACTTCAACCTCTCTATCCACGAATCGTTCATCGGTGTTCCCTCTGACATCTGTCCCCTCTCCTTCAGAGTAGACGGTCTCCTCATCTGGCTGTGGGGTGTAGTAGTACTCTTGCCCCCCATAGTTATACTCATAGGTTGTGGGGTCCACTGGTTTGTTATCCACAATAGATTCCACAATTGAAGCTTCGGTGGTGGTGGCAGCAGGGGCTTCAGTGGCTGCTGGAGACTCTTCCTGAAAGCCAAAATCACTAAAGTTATAATATCTGCAAGTCTTTACTCAGCATTGATAACACCCGGATACAAAGACTGGATGCAATGAGGCTCAGGCCTATGAGAAATACACTGGAATAGTCATAGGTAACAGCACAATACACCCGGATACATAGACTGGATGCAGTGAGGCTCAGGCTATAGAAAAAACCCGGGGAAAGTCTAGGTAACAGCACAAAAAACCCGTAATAGACGGAGCAGGAGGCTACCTATAAAATCACGGGAAAGCATAGGTAAAAAGCACAATACACCCAAACGACTGGAGAAATGGGGCTCTCCTATGGAAATACCTGGATAGTCAAGTAACAGCACAATAACCCCAGATACATAGACTGGATGAATGAGGCTCAGTCCTATAGGAAATGCACTGGAATAGTCATAGGAAACACAAAATACACCCGGTAATAGACTGGATGCGGACGCTCAGCCCCTATGAGAAATACACTGGACTAGTCATAGGTAACAGCACAATACACCCGGATACATAGACTGGATGCAGTGAGGCTCAGTCCTATAGGAAATACACTGGAATAGTCATAGGTAACAGCACAATACACCCGGATACATAGACTGGATGCAGTGAGGCCGCCTATAGAAATCCCCGGATATCAAGGAACAGCACAAACACCGGTTTAATAGACGGGATGCAGTGACGCTCATCCTATGGAAAACATGGAATGTCTGGGTAACGCAAAATCCCCCCGAACATAGGGGATGCAATGGGGCCCCGCCCCTATAGGAAATCACGGGAATAGTCATGGGAAAGCACAATCACCCGGATCATAGACGGGATGCGTGGAGCCAGTCCTATGGAAAACCTGGAATAGTAAGTAACAGCAAAAATACCCCGGATACATAACTGATGAAATAGGCCAGCCCTATGAAAATACACTGGAATAGTCATAGGTAACAGCACAATACACCCGGATACAACGTGTGCGGTGCTGAACCCTGATATTGTGGCCGACCTCTCGCCAATTGTAGTCCCACCTCCTAATTTCATTGCAAACCAAAGGTATTACTTAAAGGGGTCTTCCTACCACAGAGCAGGATGGCATATCGATGCAGGTCTCATTCTGAGCCGACACTTTCGGTGTTGGTATCTTTGATGGCATATCCTATCGATAAGCCATGCGTATCTATGGCGGGAGCACCCCTTTAATTTGTCTGACCACTGACATACTTTGTGAGGATGAGAACTAGTGAAAAAAGAGTCGCCCCTGGTAACGCCGCGAGGATACGGACGCAATGAATTCTGGTGACCCGGCCCCTTTTCACCCTGTGGCAGGAATGTCGTGTGAAATTGGGAACAGTTTCACCTCTTCAAAGTCGGGCTGTGGTCGTACAACTTCTTCGGCGGTTGCCGGGGTGGGTTTGCTGGTTGCGGGTTTATCTTCGTCTTCATAATAGGGGTATTCATAGTAGTAACCTTCATCCCCTTCTGCGGCTTCTGGATACTAGAAAAACGTACAAACACAACAAATGTGAGGAAGAAGAAAATCTCCGGCTCCAGCCACACAGAGAGCAAACTAGAATGGAGGTCAACGCAAAGCTCCAAGGCCGGTACCATCTGCGGTATGTGCCCAGTTTTTATTTTCTATGTCTGTATATAGCAAAAACCCTTCCTGTGTAATGAACTCTGTACAGGTCACAGAGCATGCCCACAACTCTCTTCCACAGAAGCCAATGTGTGATGTTTACAGCTCGCCTCCTCCCTGCACAATGATCTCTGTACAGGTCACAGAGCATGCCCACAATACTCTGTCATTGAAGTCAATAGGTGATGGTCATAGCTCATCTCCTTCCTCCCCTTACTTATACAGGTCACAGAGCATGTCCACAACACTCTCCCTTAGACATCAATGGATGATGGTCACAGCTCACCAACTCCCCCTGCACATGTAAAGGTCACAGAGCATGCCCTCTACAGTCTTCCATATAAGTCAATAGGTGATGGTCACAGCTCACCTCCTTCCCGTCCCTGCACAATGAACTATGCACCGGTCACAGAGAATGCCCTCTACACTCTTCCATAGTAGTCAATAGGGGATGGTCATAGCTCCTCTCCTCCCCTTATCCATACAAGTCACAGAGCATGTCCACAATACCCTCCCATAGAAGTTAATGGGTAATGATCAAACTCTCATCCTCCCTCTCCCTGCACAATAACCTCTGTACAGGTCACAGAGCATGCCCACAACACTTTACTACAGAAGCCAAAACCTGATGGTCACAGCTCATCTCCTCCCACTCTCTGTACAGGTCATAGAACATGCCCACCAAACTCTCCTACAGAAGTCAATGGGTTATGGTCACAGCTCACCCTGCATGATGACCTCCTATGCAAGTCACAAAGCATGCCCACAACACTCTGCATGTGGCTGCTGTAAAGCACATTTCGAAATGCCGTTAAAAGCAGCTCATGCAAGATGACCGAGAACAAAAAACATTTAAAATCAGAGACCTTGTGTCAGGACCTGGCCCTAATTAGGTAAAAAATATCAAGTTTTTCTGCCCTTTAACGACATGAGAGATTTTTTTTTTCTATACACAGCCCCTGACGAATCATTGCAGGTACTTACATATTCATCCTGGTTGGGATCCTGAGATTGGGGGGTGTCCGGAGCGGGAGTGTCGCAGTCGGGGCTGTAGTGTTCACAATAATCGAAGGCAGCGCGATGATCTGCAACAATTAACAGCTGCTGAATATCTCCCTGGAAGAGAAGAAAATCCAATGAAATCAGACATATGGGACTCGCAACATCAAAAACAGTTCAACGTATGTGGATCAATTCATCCACTGCCCCAATCAATGCAAACACGATATATCCTCCATTAATGTCAGACAGGTGCGGTGCAGAACAGGTGCCGTCACAGGCGTCAGATCCATGAGGCCGATCAATGCCAGCTCCACAGGGGTCCCTGGGCTTGTTGGGGTCCACCATAACAAGTCAATAACTTAGGTCAAAGCTATCAAAGAGCAAAAACTTGGTCCCTTTAACTCCACCCTACTGCAACTTTGTCATTTTCTGCAGCCTGTATTATAATGAGCTTATGTTGCAAGATATTTAGCACTCAGAAATATAAGCAATAAAGGAGATAAGTGCCTAAAACAAGGGGGCCACATCAGCATTATGGGTGGGCTGTCGGAGGGAGACAAAGATGGTGCCTACAAAAAGTATAGTGAAAAGCTATTTCATGTAAAACCCCTCAAAAGACAAAGGGGGCAATCTCCATTGGAGAAAAGCCTTCTTCAACATGAGAACTGTGAATCTGTGGAATTGCCGCCTGAGGAGCTGGACACAGCAGGAACAGGTGAGGGTTTGGAGAAAGGCTTAGGTAACTACCTAAAACTAAGAAATATGAATCCTTATGTAGCCATATAAAATTCTAGATCCAGTCTGAGGGTAACTTTGGGGTCAGAACTTAAATATTCCTTTAGGGCAGGGGGTGGGAGGGAGAACAAAGCTCAACAATTCCCTATCCACCCCCTCCATCCATATCTTTCCCCACCACTGGTTAAACGTATGTATTTTTTCAACCATACTATGTAACAACATAACGACGCCTGGGATGGGCTGTCAGATCTATGCCACTGCCTACGAGTTACTGAACAAGCAACTATAAATCCAAGATGGCAGCCATTCCTTACACTGGTGCCACCGCCTATCTCAAGCGCTGGCTAGGTCTCCCCTGGAAGTGGAAAGCCGGTCCTACCACATCCGAACCATGTCCATCCATGATTGTTGGGCCACATAAAATGTCGTCAAAGCCGTATTTAACCCACGGGCCTTGAGTTTGACACACGCCCTAGAACAAGACTCTGAATGGGCCTGTCCTGGTTCCCAGAGGTGACTGGACAGGAGAGTCCGGTGCTTCTCTGCTACCATCATGGAGAAGAAGGGGAAGATGTGAGAAGTGAAAGAAGAGAAGGAGCAGAGAGGAAAGAAGGAAAGTAGGTGACGGAAGAAGGGAACATAGCGGCAGATGAGTAGAGAGAATATATTGCTTGCCCATTAGCTGGTGGCCCCTTCCGCTGCTGTTAGAAGTGTATTATATATTACCCATCACGCAGTCTTCAGTGTATTAGGTATTTTAGGGCATGAAATACACTGAGGGCTCGGCGGCGACGCGCTGGCTTTACTCCACGTTGAGCGGATCGATACTGATCTATAGAACTGTGGTCGGGAGTTTATCTATTGAGGTTATTTTTTTTTGCTTTTCTTCATTTTTTGCTCTACAAGAGAAAAGCAGAACGTTCTAAGCTGCTGCCGGGGGTGAGTGGGGGTGGGGGGGAGGCAGGGGGGTGTTAGGAGGGGGGGGGGGAGAGCGCCTTCAAGGTCTCTCCCAATTGTTGATTAAACAAACTAAGGCCAGAATGAGACTTCAATTAGGCAGGGTGCCCGGGAATGAATCACAGTCTGAAGCCGATGTGACACAGAGCAGCCGCACCGGAGGAATCCAGCACAGCGTCAGGGCTGGCACGACGGTCCCAGAAATGCAGCCAGCTGGGGGCTGAATCCCCAAGTAACCTCCCTCCAAAAAGTTCCAGGGGCAAATCAAATGATACTACAGGGGGACTAAAGAGATGCCGCCCGATCCAATGATACTACAGGGGACTAAAGAGACGCCGCCCGATCCAATGATACTACAGGGGGACTAAAGAGATGCCGCCCGATCCAATGATACTACAGGGGGACTAAAGAGATGCCGCCCGATCCAATGATACTACAGGGGGACTAAAGAGATGCCGCCCGATCCAATGATACTACAGGGGGACTAAAGAGATGCCGCCCGATCCAATGATACTACAGGGGGACTAAAGAGATGCCGCCCGATCCAATGATACTACAGGGGGGACTAAAGAGATGCCGCCCGATCCAATGATACTACAGGGGGGACTAAAGAGACGCCGCCCGATCCAATGATACTACAGGGGACTAAAGAGCCGTCGCCCGATCCAATATATTTCGGGGGAAACTAAAGAACCCCCGCCCGATCCAATGTTTCTACAGGGGGCAAAAGAGATGGCCCCGCCCCCAAATTGATACTACAAAAGGGCCCTAAAGAGACCCCGCCCGATCAAGGGTTACTACGGGGGGGACTGGGCCCCCCCCCCGATCCAATGATTATACAGGGGGACTAAAGAGATGCCGCCCGATCCAAATGAAAATACGGGGGGATAAAGAGATGCCCCCGACCCCTTTGATATTTACGGGGGGGACAAAAGGAGATGCGCCCGACCCAAAATGAACTACGGGGGGGACTAAGAGCCCGCCCGGGCCCGACCCAAATTTTTTTAATCCCGGGGGGGCAAAAAGAGAGCCGCCCCGATCCAATGATACAACCGGGGGGACTAAAGAGATGCCGCCCGATCCAATGATACTACCGGGGACTAAAGAGATGCCACCCGATCCAATGATACTACAGGGGGGACTAAAGAGATGCCACCCGATCCAATGATACTACAGGGGGACTAAAGGTTTGCCCGCCCGATCCAATGAATACAGGGGGCCCTAAGAGATGCCCCCCAAATCCAATGTTACTACAGGGGCCCTAAAGAGAGGCCCAAACCGACCCAAATTGAAAATACAGGGGGACAAAAGAATCCCCAAACCGTTTCCAAGGGATACTACAGGGGGGCTAAAGAGTTTCCCGGGCCCGATCCAATGAAAATTTAAAGGGGGATAAAGAGAGCCCCCGTTTAAATGTTACTACGGGGGGGGGAAATTTTAAAGAGATGCCCCCCCGGCCCAAATGATATTCCCGGGGGGGACTAAAAAGTTTTGCCCCCCGGGTCCAAGGGATACTACAGGGGGGATAAAGAGATCCCCGCCCGATCCAAGGGAATACTAAGGGGATAAAGAAAAGCCGCCGACCAATGTTTCAAAGGGGGGACTAAAAAAGGGGGGGGCCCCCCGACCAATGATATTACAGGGGGCCAAAAAGAGAGCCCCCCGATCCAATGATATTTCGGGGGGGGGACTAAAGAGCCCCCCCGCCCCCCCGACCCCCAATGATACAAGGGGGGCTAAAGAGGCCTCCCGGGTTTAAAGGTTTACTACGGGGGGGCCCAAAAGAGAGGCCGCCCGATCCAATGTATTTCGGGGGGGCAAAAAAGGAGAGCCCCCCGACCCAAATGATACTACAGGGGACTAAAGAGATGCCCCCCCTGACCCAATGATACAAAGGGGGGGGCTAAAGAGAGGGCCCCCCGGACCCAATTTGATCCTACAGGGGCTAAAGGGGGGGCCCGCCCGTTTCCTAATGATACTCCCGGGGGGAATTTAACAAAAATTCCCGCCCGTTTCCAATGATACTGGGGGGGGGGCCCCCTTAAAGAGATGCCGCCCGTTTCCAAATGTCTACGGGGGGAAAAAAAAAGAGGAGGCCGCCGACCCAATGATACTTACAGGGGCCCTAAAGAGACCCCGGGGCCCCGACCCAATGTTTACATACGGGGGGAAATAAAAGAGACCCCGCCCGACCCAAATGATACTAACGGGGTAAAGAGACCCCGGGCCCCGATCCAATGATACTCGGGGGGGAACCAAAAAGAGAGCCCCGATCCAATGTTATAGGGGGGGGGGGCCCTAAAGAGGAGCCCCCCGACCCAATTTGATACTACAGGGGCTAAAAAATGCCGCCCCGATCCAAGGGTATACAGGGGCAAAAGGGGGGGGGCGCCCCGACCCAAATGATACTACAGGGGGACTAAAGAGATGCCGCCCGATCCAATTATACACAGGGGGACTAAAGAGACGCCGCCCGATCCAATGATACTACAGGGGGGACTAAAAGGGGAGACCCCCCCCCGATCCAATGTTTACTACGGGGGGGGACAAAAAGGAGCCGCCCGACCCAAATTTTAATTTACTGGGGGCCCTAAAGAGAGCCCCCCGACCCCAAATATACTACAGGGGGATTTAAAGTTTGGACCGGACCCAAATTGGATACTACAGGGGGCAAAAAGAGACCCCGCCCCGATCCAATGATACTACAGGGGGCACTAAAGGGGATGCCCCCCGGCCCAAAAGGGGAATATTTACAGGGGGGACAAAAAGAGTTTTGGGCCCCCGGGATCCAATGTTTATACAGGGGGCTAAAGAGACGCCGCCCAATCCAATGATACTACAGGGGGGGACAAAAAGAGCCGCCGGCCGATCCAATGATACTACAGGGGACTAAAGAGAGGGCGCCCGATCCAATGTTTATTACAGGGGGCCCAAAAGGGAGCCCCCCCCCGATCCAATGAACTACAGGGGGAAACTAAAGAGATCCCCGCCGACCAATGATACTACGGGGGGGACAAAAGAGGCCGCCCGACCCAATGAAAACTAAGGGGGACAAAAGGAGATCCCGGGCCCGGACCCAAATGATACTAAAAGGGGGACTAAAGAGATGCCCCCCGATCCAATGATACTACAGGGGGGACAAAAGAGCCCCCGCAAATTTCCAATGATTTACGGGGGGGACAAAAGAGACGCGCCCGACCCCAATGATACTACAGGGGGATTTAAAGAGGCCCCCCGTTTCCAATATATCGGGGGGAAATAAGGAGCCCCCCGGGATTCCAATGATACAACAGGGGGGGGGACAAAAGAGCCGCCGCCCCGACCCAATAAATTATTTCCCAGGGGGACTAAAGAAAAGGGCCCGATCCAATGATACAAACGGGGGGCCCTTAAAAAAGCCGCCCCCGCCCGATCCAATGATACTACAGGGGGCAAAAGAGATGCCCCCCGATCCAATGATACAAAAGGGGGACTAAAGAGATGCCGCCCGATCCAATTTTTATTTACGGGGGGGCAAAAGAGATGCCCCCGGTTTCCAAATGATACTACGGGGGACTAAAGAGAGCCCCCCGTTTCCAATGATAAAACGGGGGGGTCAAAAGAGTTTCCCCGCCCGACCCAAAATGATATTTACGGGGGGGACAAAAGAGGCCGCCCGATCCAATGAAAACACGGGGGGGATTTAAAGAGGAACCAAACCTAAATAAATTTGATACTCGGGGGGGGATTTAAAGAGGCCCCCGACCCAATGAAAACTACGGGGGGGCTAAGGGGATCCCGCCCGACCCAAATGATACAAAAGGGGGGGTTTAAAAGAGTGCCGCCCCGCCGACCCAATGTTTACTACAGGGGGACAAAAGAGGGGCCGCCCGATCAATGATACTACGGGGGGGAATAAAAAAGACCCCGGGCCCGATCCAATGTTTTACTCAGGGGACTAAAGAAAAACCGCCGTTTCCAATGATACTACAGGGGGGACAAAAAGGAGATGCCCCCCGACCCAAAATGAAACTACGGGGGGACTAAAGAGATCCCGCCCGATAAGGGTTTACTACAGGGGGAAAAAGAGAGGCCGCCCAAATCCAATGATATTTACGGGGGGACTAAAAAAGACCGCCCCGATCCAATGATACTACGGGGGGACAAAAAGAGGCTCCCCCCGATCCGGGGGTTTACTACGGGGGGGACAAAAGAGCCCGCCCGACCCCAATGATACTCCCGGGGGCTAAAGAGACCCCGGCCCGTTCCAATGATACTACGGGGGGGATTTAAAGAGATGCCGCCCCGATCCAATGAACTACGGGGGGGACAAAAGGAAGCCCCCGACCCAATGTTACTACGGGGGGGGGGCTAAAAGATGCCCCCCCCGACCCAATGATACTACGGGGGGGGCCTAAAGAGATCCCCCGCCCTTTCCAAATTGATTCTGGGGGGGGGAAAAGAGATGCCACCCGATCCAAAGATACTACAGGGGGACTAAAGAGATGCCACCCGATCCAATGATACTACAGAGGGAAACCAAAAGAGAGCCCCCCAAAATCCAAAGGATATACAGGGGGACAAAAGGGAAAACGGCCCCCGACCCAAAATGATACTACAGGGGGACTAAAAGGAGATGCGCCCCGTTAAAATGATACTACGGGGGGACTAAAGAAAACCCCCCCCCCCGACCCAATGATACTACGGGGGGGGACTAAAGAGGCCCCCCGATCCAATGTACTACGGGGGGGACTAAAGAGATGCCGCCGTCCAATGATATTTCGGGGGGGACTAAAGAGTTTCCCGCCCGACCCAATGATACTACGGGGGGGATTTAAAGAGTTGCCGCCCGCCCAATGATACTACAGGGGGGCCCTAAAAAAGAGCCCCCCGATCCAAATTGTTTATTTCGGGGGGATTTAAAAAGAGACCCCCGCCCGATCCAATGATATTTGGGGGGGACTAAAGAGATGCGCCCCGGTTCCAATGTTTCAAAGGGGGGGGATTTAAAGAGACGCCCCCGACCCAATGTACTACAGGGGACTAAAGAGAGCCCCCGATCCCAATGATACTTACGGGGGGGAAAAAGAGTTGCCCCCCGGACCCAATGATATTTAAGGGGGCCCTAAAGAGTTGCCCCCCGACCCCGGGGGATACTACGGGGGGAAACTAAAGGGGACGCCCCCCGAATCCAATGATCCCTCCCAGGGGGGACAAAAGAGTTTGGCCGCCCGATCCAATGATACTACGGGGGGGCCCTAAAGGACCGCCCGGCCGTCCAAGATATTTACAGGGGGGCCTAAAGAGTTTGCCGCCCGATTCCAATGAAAATACGGGGGAAAAAGGGGGGGACCGCCCCGTTCCAAAATGTTTCTACAGGGGGAAAAAAAGAGTTGCCCCCCACCCAATGAAAATACAGGGGACAAAAAGGATGCCCCCCGATCCAATGTTTTACTAAGGGGGGACAAAGAGCCCCCCGCCCGATAAATTTTTTTACTTCAGGGGGGACTAAAGAGACGCCGCCCGATCCAATGATACTACAGGGGACTAAAGAGATGCCGCCCGATCCAATGATACACAGGGGGACTAAAGAGATGCCGCCCGATCCAATGATACTACAGGGGGACTAAAGAGATGCCGCCCGATCCAATGTTTAATAAAAAAAGGGGGACTTTTGGTTTTAAATTAAAGAGACCCCCCATGGAAAAAAGGGGGGGCCGCCCCGACCCAAAATGATATTTTACGGGGGGACTAAAGAGATGCCGCCCGATCCAATGATACTACAGGGGGACTAAAGAGAGGCCCCCCCGACCCCAATGATATACAGGGGGCAAAAAGGGACGCCGCCCGCCCGATCCAATGATATACGGGGGAAACCAAAAGAGATGCCGCCCGTTTCCAATGAAAACTACGGGGGGGACTAAAGGGGAGGCCGCCCAAACCCAATGATACTACGGGGGGGGAACTGAAGAGATGCCGCCCGATCAAATGATACTACAGGGGGGGACTAAAGAGATGCCGCCCGATCCAGATAACTACAGGGGAAACTAAAGAGATGCCCCCCGGGACCCAATGTTTAAAAACAGGGGGACTAAAGAGAGCCGCCCGATCCAATGATATTTACGGGGGGGGATTTAAAGAGAGGGCCCCCGCCCCGTTTCCAATGATAAAAGGGGGGGACAAAAGAGGCCCCCCGACCCAAAATGTTACTACGGGGGGGACAAAAAGAAGCCCCCCCAAAAAATGTTACTCCCAGGGGGACTAAAGAGACGCCGCCCGATCCCAAATTGATTTACAGGGGGAAACAAAAGAGATGCCGCGCCGACCCAAAATTGATATACAGGGGGACAAAAAGATTTGCCCCCGATCCAATGATATTTACGGGGGGCAAAAGAGATCCCAAAAACCGATCCAAGGGAATAAAAGGGGGCAAAAAGAGATGCCCCCCGGGATCCAATAAATACTACAAGGGGGGCAAAAGGGAAAAAGCCCGGCCCGATCCAATGATATTTACAGGGGGGACTAAAGAGCCGGCCCGATCAAGATACTACGGGGGGAACTAAAGAGGCCCGCCCAACCCAAGGGATATCCAGGGGGACAAAAAGAGACCCCCGGCCCGACCCAAAAATGGATACTACAGAGGGGACAAAAAGAGATGCCGCCCGATCCAATGATACTACAGGGGGACTAAAGAGATGCCGCCCGATCCAATGATACTACAGGGGGACTAAAGAGACGCCGCCCGATCCAATGATACTACAGGGGGGACTAAAGAGATGCCGCCCGATCCAATGATACTAAAACCCCCCCCCCAAAAACCCCCCCCCCCCCCCCCCCCCCCACCAAAAAGGGGGACTAATGAGTTTTCCCGCCCGACCCAATGATACTACGGGGGATTTAAAGAGATGCCCCCCGGGATCCAATGTTACAAAGGGGGGCAAAAGGGGACCCCGCCCGACCCAAAAATTGATTACAGGGGACTAAAGGAGCCCCCCGACCCAATGATATTTCGGGGGGGAAAAAGAGATGCCCCCCGGGATCCAAGGGTTTTAAAAACGGGGGGGATAAGGGGACCCCGGGCCCGACCCAATGATATACGGGGGACTAAAGAGCCCCCGACCCAAATGATACTACAGGGGGGGGCTAAAGAGAAGCCCCCCGATCCAATGATACTACAGGGGACAAAAAGAGATGCCGCCCGATCCAATGATAATACAGGGGGGACTAAAGAGATGGCACCCAATCCAATGATACTACGGGGGGGACAAAAGAGATGCCCCCCGACCCAAAATGTTTATTACAGGGGGGACTAAAGAGACGCCGCCCGATCCAATGATACTACAGGGGACTAAAGAGATGCCGCCCGATCCAATGATACTACAGGGGGAAAAAAGAGACGCCGCCCGACCCCAGATATACAGGGGACTAAAGAGATCCCGGCCCGTTTCCAAGATACTACAGGGGGGCAAAAAGAGAGGGCCGCCCGCCCAATTGATATACGGGGGGAAAAAAAAAGAGGGCCGCCCGACCCAAAATTTTTACTCCGGGGGGGACTAAAGAGACCCCGGGCCCGACCCAAAATGATACTACGGGGGGAAAAAAGGGGACGCGCCCGACCCAATGTTTACTACGGGGGGACAAAAGGGGAGCCCCCGATCCAATGATATTTCAGGGGGTTTAAAGAGATGCCCCCCGATCCAATGATCTACGGGGGGGACAAAAGGGAGATGGCCCGCCCGACCCAAATTTGATACTACGGGGGGGCCCTTAAAGGGGAGCCCCCGACCCAAAGTTTACTACGGGGGGGATTTAAAGGGGGAGCCCCCTTTTTAAAAATTTGTTACTACAGGGGGAAAAAGGGGGGAGAGGGCTCCCGATCCAATGATACTACAGGGGGGTAAAGATTTGGGCCCCGGGTTTCCAAAATAAATACTACAGGGGGCAAAAAGAGACGGCCGCCCCCGGACCCAAATGATACTAAGGGGATTAAAGAGAGGCCCCCGTTTCCAATGATACTACGGGGGGAACAAAAAGGGGGAGGCCCGACCCAATGATACTACGGGGGGGCTAAAAAAGAGCCGCCCAAACCCAAATGATACTACGGGGGACTAAAGAGGCCGAAGGTTTCCAAATGTTATTTCGGGGGGACTAAAAAACCCGCCCCCCGGGACCCAAAAATGATCCTACAGGGGATTTAAGAGGCCCCCGAAAAAATGAAAATAAAGGGGGACAAAAGAGAGGGCCCGATCCAATGATTCTACTGGGGACTAAAGAGACGCCGCCCGATCCAATGATTTTTACGGGGGGGACTAAAGAGACGCCGCCCGTTTCCAAAGGGATATTTCGGGGGGAATAAGGATCCCGCCCGACCAATGATAAAAACAGGGGGATTAAAGAGTTTGGCCCCCCAAAATCCAATGAACTCCCGGGGGGTTAAAGAGAGCACGCCCGTTTCCAATGATATAAGGGGGACTAAAGAGATGCCCCCCCGATCCAATGATACTACAGGGGGGACTAAAAGTTTCCCGCCCGACCCCAATGATATCCCGGGGGGGGGGGAAAAAGGATCCCGGGGCCCGATCCAATGATATACAGGGGACAAAAGAGATGCCCCGACCCAAATTGTTACTACAGGGGGAACTAAAGAGACCCCGCCCGACCCAAATTGATACTCAGGGGGGGGCTAAAGAGAGCCCCCCCCGATCCTTTTGATACTCCCGGGGGAAACTAAAGAGACCCCGGCCCGACCCAAAATGATACTACAGGGGACTAAAGGAGCCCCCTGATCCAATGAAATTACGGGGGGGAAAAAAGGGAACCCGCCCGACCCAAATTTTTTTTAAATACGGGGGGGATTTAAAAGGGGTTTGGCCGCCCGATCCAATTTGATTCAAAGGGGGGACAAAAAGAGACGCCCGACCCAAATTTGATACTACGGGGGGGACAAAAAGGAGCCCCCCGACCCAATGATACTAAAAGGGGACAAAAGAAAACGCCCCCCGACCAAAATGAAAATACGGGGGGACTAAAGAGACGCCGCCGATCCAATGTTTACTCCCGGGGGGGAACTAAAAAAGATGCCCCCCCGATCCACCTGATTACTGGGGGACTAAAGAGAGGGCCCCCAACCCAAAATGTTTACTACAGGGGGCTAAAAGTTTTGGGCCCGATTCCTTTGATACTACAGGGGGACAAAGAGCGCCCCCCGACCCAAATAAATACTAAGGGGGACTAAAAGGGAGCCCCCCCGACCCCAATGTTTATTCCCGGGGGGGACTAAAGAAAAAACCCCCCGATCCAATGATACTACAGGGGGGGGCTAAAGAGATGCCGCCCGATCCAATGATACTACAGAGGGGACAAAAGAGATCCCCGCCCGACCCCCTTGATCCCTTTGGGGGAAATAAAGAGATACTGCCCGATCCAATGATACTACAGGGGGACTAAAGAGATGCTGTATCTAATCCTATCCTGTGTGATACTCTCTGCTGAGCTGTGTATCTAATCCTATCCTGTGTGATACTGTCTGCTGAGCTGTGTATCTAATCCTATCCTGTGTGATACTGTCTGCTGAGCTGTGTATCTAATCCTATCCTGTATGATACCATCTGCTGAGCCGTGTATCTAAGTAGCAAAAAAAAGTTTTGATAAAGTTTCCGGCCTGAAAACTTCTCTGATCCCCTAAACCTGCTTGTATGAGTAATTTTCTTCATTTATATTGTACATATTTTTGGGGGAGGGTGGAAGGGTGGGTTAAGACAGAAAGACATAGGACGGGGAATGACCTAGGGTTTGGGAATATGTGAGTAACCAAGGTTAAATAGAAAACAGATGCAGACGGCGCATTCACTCGGTAACCACAGAGCCTTCCTGGAGGAGATGAATGATAGTTTAAATTTCACGACTGCTAAGACAATATTATCGCCATTTTCCAATGCGCGCCCTTTCTGCTGATGTAAGGGGAACGGAGACTTGTTTGCTCCTGGGTTAATATTATGTTTTGAGCGCTGAGAACAGACAGGAGTCTGCAGAAACGATCACATTTCCTCCGAGTGGAGTCGGCGGAGGTCATTACAGGCGGCCGATGTGATGACTTTATGGAAGGTGATACATATACACATGTCAGAGGCGGAGGTGGGGGGAGCAAAAACAAACCAAAAAGACTGTGCATATGGAAATGTAATACGTGTACACGAGGCCTGAGAGCGAGGTAGAGGGTCCGGAGCCCGGGCTGAGCTTCAGGTGTCAGAGAGCCGAGCCTGCAGCCTGACCATACCTTACTCGTCAGACGGGGCTCACATTTAGGGCCACCTTTATGAAAACTGACTAGGTCTAAAATTCACTTTGTTGTCTATAGTAACCAATCAGAGCCCATATCAACCAATCAGAGCCCATAGCCGCCAATCAACCAATCAGAGCCCATAGCCGCCAATCAGAGCCCATAGCAACCAGAGCCAACAGCGACCAATCAGAGCCCATAGCCGCCAATCAACCAATCAGAGCCCATAGCCGCCAATCAGAGCCCATAGCCACCAATCAGAGCCCACAGCCACCAATCAGAGCCCACAGCCACCAATCAGAGCCCACAGCCACCAATCAGAGCCCACAGCCACCAATCAGAGCCCACAGCCACCAATCAGAGCCCACAGCCACCAATCAGAGCCCACAGCCACAGCCACCAATCAGAGCCCACAAGAACCAATCAGAGCCCACAGCCACCAATCAGAGCCCACAGCCACCAATCAGAGCCCACAGCCACCAATCAGAGCCCACAGCCACCAATCAGAGCCCACAGCCACCAATCAGAGCCCATAGCCACCAATCAGAGCCCACAGCCACCAATCAGAGCCCAGCCCAATCAGAGCCCAAGCACCAATCAGAGCCCATAGCAACCAATCAGAGCCATAGCGCCAATCAGAGCCCATAGCCACAATATCAGAGCCCATCAGCCACCAATCAGAGCCACAGCCACCAATCAGAGCACATAGCGACCAGATAGCCCATAGCCACCAATCAGAGCCCATAGCCACCAATCAGAGCCCATAGCCACCACTCAGAACCCATAGTCACCACTCAGAACCCATAGTCACCACTCAGAACCCATAGTCACCACTCAGAGCCCATAGCAACCAATCAGAGCCTACAGCCACCAATCAGAGCCCATAGCTACCAATCAGAGCCCACAGCCGCCAACTAGATCCCAGCACAACCAGTCAGAGCCCATAGCCACCAATCAGAGCCCATAGCCACCAATCAGAGCCCATAGCCACCAATCAGAGCCCATAGCCACCAATCAGAGCCCATAGCGACCAATCAGAGCCCATAGTCACCACTCAGAGCCCATAGTCACCACTCAGAGCCCATAGTCACCACTCAGAGCCCATAGTCACCAATCAGAGCCCATAGTCACCACTCAGAGCCCATAGTCACCACTCAGAGCCCATAGTCACCACTCAGAGCCCATAGCAACCAATCAGAACCCATAGTCACCACTCAGAGCCCATAGCAACCAATCACAGCCCATAGCAACCAATCACAGCCCATAGCAACCAATCACAGCCCATAGCAACCAATCAGAGCTCATAGCCACCAATCAGAGGCCATAGCCACCAATCAGAGCCCAGAACAACCAATCAAATCTCATAGCCACCAATCAGAGCCCATAGCGACCAATCAAAGCCCACAGCGACCAATCAGAGCCCATAGCGGCCAATCAGAGCCCATAGCGACCAATCAGAGCCGATAGCCACCAATCAGAGCCGATAGCCACCAATCAGAGCCGATAGCCACCAATCAGAGCTCATAGCCACCAATCAGAGCCCATAACCAATCAAAGCCCATAGCGACCAATCAAAGCCAATAGCGACCAATCAAAGCCCATAGCCACCAATCAAAGCCCATAGCCACCAATCAAAGCCCATAGCGACCAATCAGAGTGCCCCTCTCATTTTTCCAGAGCACTTTATAAAATGAAAGGGGAGCTCTGATTGGTCGCTATGGCCTCTGATTGCTTGCTACGGGCAACAAAGTGACTTTTAGACCAAGACTGTTTTCATACATGTGGCCCTTAGTGTGTGCTCAGGGCGAGCTCCGACATATACGCTAAACTTGTCCATAATATGAACTGGCACAAAGAGGCCAAACGTGCCGCATTCTGGGCAGTACAATCTGTAAATCACCAAAAAGTGCAGAACAGCGCTTCTCTATACAGCGACATCATGTAAAAAACATAAACATATACATTAAATGCGTCACAATGGGCCAGTGCTTGGCATCTGTTTATCATGTATGGCCTGGTATCTATATAACCCATATGTTATTGAGTGTATGTTAAACGGAAGCCAAGAACGTGGTGTATACCTCGCCGTAGGCCGGATCCAATGGTGCGGCAGCTAAGCACTGACAGAGCTGCCTGTGATATCACTCCGGCGCACTTGTATGGCCATCGGAGGTCGCAGTTTCATCTGCACACAGCTGCCGCACCACAGCGCCTCGACCTTACAGAAATCCAGGTCTAGGCCTTTACCTAAATTACAAGTTATATAAAAAACCCAGGATGTTTCATGGGATTTGGCACCTTAGAGGGAATGTGTCATCAAAAAGTGACTTATTGCTTAATACATGTTTCTATGTTAAACACAGATTTTTTTCCAGATCAATTTCAATTTTTTTTTTTTAATTCTTAAGTCCTGCAGTTTTCACTTTGGCCACTAGGGCCTAATTATAGTCCAACACTTCCTGTTTGGAAGAGAAAGCTTTGCAATCCTCCCCTCATTATCAGCACAAGCAGGGTTACACTGAAAGGTGACACCAATGTGAATACACAGGATTCAGCAGTCACAATAGATGTCACAGCTCCCCCTCCCTGTACACTGACTTCTTCCCAGGTCACAGAGCATGCCCACAACACTCTCCTATATAAGCCAATGGGTCTGCCCTTGTTCACAGGCTTCTATGCCCACAACTCTCTCCCCCTACAGCGACTGCTACCCCTGCACCCCCTATAGCCACTGCTACCTCTGCATCCCCTACAGCGATTGCTACCCCTGCACCCCCTATAGCCAGCTACCCCTGCACCCCCTATAGCCACTGCTACCCCTGCACCCCCTATAGCCACTGCTACCCCTGCACCCCCTATAGCCACTGCTACCCCTGCACCCCCTATAGCCACTGCTACCCTTGCATTTTACCCTACAGCGATTGCTACCCTGCACCCCCTATAGCCAGCTACCCCGGCACCCCCTTTTAGCCACTGCTACCCCTGCACCCCCTATAGCCACTGCTACCCCTGCACCCCCTATAGCCACTGCTACCTCTGCATCCCCTACAGCGACTGCTACCCCTGCACCCCCTATAGTGACTCCTACCTCTGCACCCCCTATAGCGACTATCTTTGCACCCACAATAGTGACTGCTACATCTGCACCCCCTAAAGTGACTGCTACCACAGCACCCACAAAAGCGACTGCTACCTCTGCACCACGTATAGCGACTGCTAACTGTGCACCCCATATAGTGACTGCTACCTCTGCACCCCCTATAGCGAGTGCTACCTCTGCACCCCATATAGTGACTGCTACCTCTGCACCCCCTATAGCGACTGCTACCCCTGCACCCACTATAGCGACTGCTACCTCTACATCCCCTATAGCTACTGCCACCTCTGCACCCCCTACAGCGACTGCTACCTGTGCGCCCCCTACAGCGACTGCTACCTCTGCACCCCCTATAGCGACTGCCAACTCTGCACCCCCTATAGCGACTGCTACCCGTGCACCCCCTACAGCGACTGCTACCTGTGCACCCCCTACAGCGACTGCTACCTGTGCACCCCCTACAGCGACTGCTAACTCTGCACCCCAGAGAGTGACTGCTACCTCTGCACCCCCTATAGTGACTGCTACCTCTGCACCCCCCTATAGTGACTGCTACCTCTGCACCCTCTATAGCGACGCCCCTGCAAACTCTTTTACTTGATGTTATATAACACTGAGATGATATCACACCTCAGTCACTTACACACAGGGGAGACTAAGCTTCTCATACATTCCTCTCTGATTTATTAGAGAACAAGCACCGGCCTCTGGAAATATTATGATGTATGGAAAGCTCCTTGTAATGCAATAGCTAAAAAAAGACGTGAGGATCGTGAGCCCTGAGAGGGAGCCTGCAGCCCGGGGACAAAGTTCAGCAAACTTCTCATGTCGAGCAGCAGACACCTTGGGAACCGTGACTGCAATCCTCTAAGAGAAGGGCAGGGAGCTGTGATTTGTGGCAGGGAGTGACAATGCCCCAGCGCCCGTCACAACAGTCACCCATAGAGCGGCAGTCAAGCATGGAGCAATAATGACCTTGAAGAATGTGACCTCTCTCCGGACAGACATCTGTCACCCTGCAGGACAGCCGCCAGTAATGAGAAGACACCAGGACTGTGGCCCCAAGGCCCCCAGCCTGGACCCCGGAGCAGCTGCCGCCCATAAATACTCAGTGCAGATGCTGAGGATGGAACCTGGGGTAAGAGGAGAGAATGTGAGGTCTACAATGAACGAGGGACAACTACACCGGAGACAATGTAAGGCCTCGTCTACACTCCGCGGGATTCTGGTCAGATTTTTAAGCAGATTCAGTTTTTTTTTTTTTTTTTTTTTTTTTTTTTTTTTTTTTTTTTTTTTTTTTTTTTTTTTTTTTTTTTTTTTTTTTTTTTTTTTTTTTTTTTTTTTTTTTATGTTAAGATCCACAAAAAATCCGACTTGTAGACTTTACAATTGTTCCTAGATCTCAATAGAAAATCCGACTGTGGCCAGTGTCCATAGATCTCAATAGAAAATCCGACTGTGTCCAGTGTCCATAGAACTAAATAGAAAATCCGACTGTGGCCAGTGTCCATAGACTTCAATAGAAAATCTGACTGTGACCAGTGTCCATAGACTTCGATAAAAATCCGACTGTAACCAGTGTCATAGACTCAATAAAAATCGCTGTACGTTCCATAGACCTCAATAAAAATCTGGCTGTGACCAGTGTCCATAGACCTCAATAAAAAATCCGGCTGTGACCAGTGTCCATAGACCTCAATAGAAAATCTGACTGTAACCAGTGTCCATAGACCTCAATAGAAAATCTGACTGTAACAAGTGTCCATAGACTTCAATAGAAAATCTGACTGTAACCAGTGCCTATAGATCTCAATAGAAAATCAGACTGTAACAAGTGTCCATAGACTTCTATAGAAAATCCGACTGTAACCAGTGTCCATAGACTTCAATAGAAAATCCGGCTGTGACCAGTGTCCATAGATCTCAATAGAAAATCTGACTGTAACCAGTGTCCATAGACCTCAATACAAAATCCGAGCTGCAGATTACACAGCATGGATTTTCTATTGTCAGAATTCTAAACCGTCGGTTTATAGAACATGTCCTATAGAATTCAAGTACAGTCCTGTATACCGGACCCGCCAAAAACCGCAGTGCGGCCCCGTTAAAATACCGTTGGATTTTAGACATCATCACATAGACAAGGCCTAATGGACTCTATTATCAAGTGATACAATGAAACTTCTTTCATGGTAAATTTTACATTGTAACCACAATGTAAGTGTATACTGATACAATGTTACTGACTGGCACATTGTAACAGAAGCATTGCTGGAACAAATACAGAGCGAAGTAATGGAAATGTAGCCAACTAGGCACAAGAAAGTAACTAAGACTAAGGGCATTAGTGCCAGAAACGCGTCGGGGAGTCTGTGTCTCCACATTTTGGCCACAAAGCCTCCTTATTTTATGGAAACTTAAAATGTCCCATTTTTTCTTCTACGCTTACAAGAATTTAACACATTCTGCAGCTTCAAGCTCACACTTCCTGTTCAGGCTGTGGATGGTTCTACAGCTTCAGGCTCACACACTGTTCGGCTGTGAGTGTTTGAGTTCGATCACACTTCATGGTTCAGGCGTGGCGGGTTCTACAGCTTCAGGCTCACACTTCCTGATCAGGCTGTGGATGGTTCTACAGCTTCAGGCTCACACTTCCTGTTCAGGCTGTGAGTAGTTCTATAGCTTCAGACTCACACTTCCTGGTCAGGCTGTGGGCGGTTCTACAGCTTCAGGCTCACACGTCTGGTCAGGCTGTGGATGGTTCTACAGCTTCAGGCTCCCACTTCCTGGTCAGGCTGTGGATGGTTCTACAGCTTCAGGCTCCCACTTCCTGGTCAGGCTGTGGGCTGTTCTACAGCTTCAGGTTCCTACTTCCTGTTCAGGCTGTGGATGGTTCTACAGCTTCAGGCTCCTATTTCCTGTTCAGGCTGTGGATGGTTCTACAGCTTCAGGCTCCTATTTCCTGTTCAGTCTGTGGGGGTTTCATTCAAGGTTCGTCCTTCGGTTCAGGTTCAACTGTTCGGCGGGTTTATAGCTTCAGACTCACACTTCCTGGTCAGGCTGTGGGTGGGTCTATTGCATTACTTGGCACATCAGCTCTGCCATCAACGATACCAGGGGGACACTGGCAGAGAACAAGGTTGGTTGACATGCGTTAGAGATTCCATTCGAACCCTCGTCGCATGTTGTGTGTGCATCAGAGCTCCGAATCCAAGATGGCGCCCACTCCTTGTGCCGGTGCTGCCGCCTCTGCCAAGCGCTGGCTGCGCCCTAAAGGGAAAATGGAGAGCTGGTCCTTCTGAATCCGGACCTCGTCGGTCCCTGCTCGCTGTGTCTAGGCTCTCGCAAGCCATGACACGGCAGGATGGATAGGGCCACGGAGGGTCTGACATGTGTGATATACAGGGTTGTACTCTCCTAGTAATGAGGCTGCCATCGCCTTGCACATATAAGGGAGGCCTCCGCGGCTTCTCCAGACAAGGTACGAAGCTTAGGTGCACGTTATAAACAACGTCAAGCTCTTCTCACAAGCTCAGCGGCGACTCCTCTGCTCCAAACATCATCATTTATATATTAATATCTGGGGAAGGTTCACAGTGTCCACATCTATTCCAAACATGGTAACTGTGCATCTGCCCGAAAGAGCTGGAGGCGTCCGCCCGACACAAACAAATCTCCGTAATGTGACATCATGTAAAACATCTGTGAGGATAAATGCCCCTCGATGTACAGACACCAGGATCTACCAGGTTCATGACCTCACTGCACCAGCACTGTGCAAATGTGAGGAAGCATTGGGGTAACTGCACCAGCACTGTGCAAATGTGAGGAAGCATTGGGGTAACTGCGCCAGCACTGTGCAAATGTGATGAAGCATTGGGGTAACTGCACCAGCACTGTGCAAATGTGAGGAAGCATTGGGGTAACTGCACCAGCACTGTGCAAATGTGAGGAAGCATTGGGGTAACTGCACCAGCACTGTGCAAATGTGAGGAAGCATTGGGGTAACTGCACCAGCACTGTGCAAACGTGATGAAGCATTGGGGTAACTGCACCAGCACTGTGCAAATGTGCGGAAGCATTGGGGTAACTGCTCCAGCACTGTGCAAATGTGAGGAAGCATTGGGGTAACTGCACCAGCACTGTGCAAATGTGAGGAAGCATTGGGGTAACTGCACCAGCACTGTGCAAATGTGAGGAAGCATTGGGGTAACTGCACCAGCACTGTGCAAATGTGAGGAAGCATTGGGGTAACTGCACCAGCACTGTGCAAATGTGAGGAAGCATTGGGGTAACTGCGCCAGCACTGTGCAAATGTGAGGAAGCATTGGGGTAATCTACCCCCCACACGGGGCCGACCCCGGTCTCTGCAGGACGCAGGCGTCACAGGAGAGGATTCGGTATTATGTTTGCTTCGTTCCAGAAGTAAGAAGAGTGATGTGGATGGAGAAGAGGCAACACCGCACCAGATAAGAGGGGACGGACACGGAGGTTGTGGTCGCCATATACTCTCCGTCTCTAGTATCTGTTGGGGGAAAGAAGGTACCTGCCGGAAATGGCGACACAGCTGAGACAGAGTCACAGACATCAACAGAGCAAGCACAACCTCATTGGGATTACATTTCCCCTATATACCGGCAGTTTCACAGAGCCACAGCAAGCTTCAGGTTCTCACTTCCTGTTCAGGCTGTGGGCTGTTCTACAGCTTCAGGCTCCCACTTCCTATTCAGGCTGTGGGCGGTTCTACAGCTTCAGGCTCCCACTTCCTATTCAGGCTGTGGGCGGTTCTACAGCTTCAGGCTACACACTTCCTTCAGTCTGTGGGCGGTTCTACAGCTTCAGGCTCCCACTTCCTATTCAGGCTGTGGGGTTTCTACAGCTTCAGGCTCTCACTTCCTTCAGGCTGTGGGGGTTCTACAGCTTCAGGCTCTACACTTCCTAGTCAGGCTGTGGGCGGTTCTACAGCTTCAGTCTCCACTTCCTGGTCAGACTGTGGGCGGTTCTACAGCTTCAGGCTCCCACTTCCTGGTCAGGCTGTGGGTGGTTCTACAGCTTCAGGCTCCCATTTTTGCTTAAGGCTTACAGCTTTAGGCTCACACTTCCTTTTCAGTCTGTGGGCAGTTCTACAGCTTCAGGCTTCATCTTCCGGCTCCGGCGGGTCTATAGCTTCAGACTCACGCTTCCCTGTCAGGCTGTGGGTGGGTCTATAGTTAGATTGCAACTCAATCTGCATTCCTATTCCCTTTCCTACATGTATAAAGCTATCACTAAATTGGAGAACCACTTCAATGTGCGGGATACAAAAACGTGGTTAACTGCACAGTGATCTGCACAGAATGTGCACAAATAGAGCCAATGTAATCCAAAAGAGGCCAGGTTCGCCTCACTGATTTCTATGGGCCCATCACGTATCGCCGGGATCATTTAATGGACCGTACAGAGCCTCAGCAAGAGCAGAACACCTGTGACGTCTGTGTTACATCAACCTATAACCTCACAAAGCTGGAAAGCTGAGAAGGGCAAAACCCCCGGGGCAGATGCCAATTACCCCACATTAAAAATCCTTCCTGGCTCTTAACAACCTGCCGGGGGCTTAACACGTGGTATCAGATTTCCATGAAGTGATCCTTAAACGTGCATGAGAACAGGCAATGCCTCTGTGCCAAGCAGTGTGGGCAGGTAGGGCCCTGTTCACATCTATGTTTAGCATCAGGAACGCTCCTCCTGTCGGTGCTCCCCGCATATATCAGCATGACGGGGCCCAATGCTTGTTCATGTATGCAAGACGCTTCCATTATTACAGCTGCCACTCCAGTCTGTGGATGACGGATGCCGCTGGGCAGCACCTGGCACGGCCTCCATGTAATGCAGACGCCAAGGGCAAACGGAGACAAAAAACGGGCCCCGAATGAAGCCAACGAAGCTGCCGGGAAATCAGTCACATTGCTTTGGCAACGAGCACAAGCATTCTGCAAATGCTCAGTGTAAAGACAATGCAGGCCTCAGGTGAGGAGCAGGGGCGATGCTGCGGGGACCTCTACTTCCACATTCCTTATATTGTTTCTCATTCTGAAAGATGGTTCGGGTTTATTTCCAGGGGACGCCTGATTTTCTTGCTCCTCTGGTTACCGGTACATACGGTTCTGTACTGCAGCAAATGCTGGATGTCTACCACCAAGAAAAACAGACCCTTCCCCAAGATAAGCAGGCGCCCCCATCACGGACACCAGATCCCAAAGCAATTAGGGCAACATGGATGAACTTGGCGCAAGTAGAAGGTGGCCAAATGTATGAACTCTGCCGTGTGGCACGCGTGCATATGTGGCGTATTTCTGTCGTGTCCGGCGCAGAATGTGGCAGGTTTTGGAATAAGACTTTTAATACATCTATAGAACTGGACTAGGACAGGTTTTTTTTGGCTCAAAGCACAGCAGAAAGCTGGCGCAGCCTCATTCATACATGCCACCTTTAGAGTGGGCAAGTGCCAATGGTAGATGGGCTCTCACACAGATCTGCGTCACTGACAGTCCCCTTGTCATTCCAGTTGCATTCCACTGAGAGTCCGGCTCTACCCAACTCTTGTTGTTGTGGGGTCTTTTGGGGGTGTCTACCTTCTTTTGGGGTTGCGATTCTTAAAGTGGGTGTGACTCTTTTGGAGATGCCCACTTTCCTTGGTCTACTGTATCCGTCCTGCTGCATTCTATGACTTTTTCACATGTATAGCTGCCTGCACACTTTTTTAATGGACTGTAACTAGGGCTTATATTTTAAGCATAGTCCAAAAATCCTGAAATTTTTGTTTTTCATGTTTTATTTTTGGAAAAAAGCGGGTATACATATATACATGACACACATACCATGCCGCATCTCCGGGGGAGGGAGGATCAGACTAAAGAGCCTCAAGCACTAGGTAAGCCTGAGAAAAGCTCTAAGGGGACTGCACCATAAACCCCCCAGAAGGAGTTAAAATGACTGGGATGACCGGGGTGTGGCCCTGGTGGAACGGGGGGCGGCATTCTCTGGGACACTCTCACCAGTCATAGATCCAGGGTCTTCTCTGCGGTTTCCAGATGAATAGGGCCCTTTGTTCCCTGTGACCTGTCAGGGCCTGGACCAGCGGGGAGACATGGAACATCTGACGGCCTCCACGCTGCTCACTATCTCCACTTGTACCACTAAATGGAAAAAATGATTCTAGAGAAAGTGGAGGAGACATAGATCCCATCGAGGGCTGGAGGCGTCCGGCACCAATGGCCAAGTGCAACACTTTACTCAGAGTCTTCCATTAATGACCCAACAAATGACATCATGTATTTGGCCAAATGCTGCGAATACGTGAGATCTAGGAATGGCAGGAACTCCACGAACCTGGGAATTTAGATGGTGATTGGATACAGCACATCATTCACATATGGAGGCAAGAGATTCTGGGGTCAGGTGCGCTCCTGAGTATGGTGGACCCTTGGACTAGTTGGATCATTGAAAAAAGCCAGCGAGGGGCAGATTACCAGGGACAAAGACAGAGAAAGAGAGGCAGAAAGAAAGAAGCATGTAGTAGCTGTAGGATGGGCCCCACAATCAAGTCCACTGGTGGGAACCAAGAATCATCTCCACTAGTAACCCCAAAAATCACCTCCACTGGTGGCTCCAAGAATCATCTCCACTGGTGTCCCCCAAAGAATCATCTCCACTGGTGGGCTCCAAGAATCACCTCCACTGGTGACCCCAAGAATCACCTCCACTGGTGGCCCCAAGAATCACCTCCACTGGTGGGCCCCAAGAATTATCTCCACTGGTGGGCCCCAAGAATCACCTCCACTGGTGGGCCCCAAGAATCACCTCCACTGGTGGGCCCCAAGAATCACCTCCACTGGTGAGCCCCGAGAATCACCTCCACTGGTGGGCCCAAGAATCAGCTCCACTGGTGGGCCCCAAGAATCACCTCCACTGGTGTCCCAAGAATCACCTCCACTGGTGGGCCCCAAGAAACACATCAACTGGTGGCTCCAAGAATCATCTCCACTGGTGACCCAAGAATCATCTCCACTGGTGGCCCGCAAGAATCATCTCCACTGGTGGCCCCCAAGAATCCCCTCCACTGGTGGCTCCAAGAATCACCTCCACTGGTGGCCCCAAGAATCACCTCCTTTGGTGACCCCCAAGAATCACCTCCTTTGGTGACCCCCAAGAATCATCTCCACTGGTGACCCCAAGAATCACCTCCTTTGGTGACCCCAAGAATCACCTCCTTTGGTGACCCCAAGAATCACCTCCTTTGGTGACCCCAAAAATCAGCTCCACTGGTGGCCCCAAGAATCACCTCCACTGGTGGTCCAAGAATCACCTCCACTGGTGGCCCAAGAATCACCTCCACTGGTGGCCCAAGAATCCCCTCCACTGGGGGCCCCAATAATCACCTCCACTGGGGGCCCCAAGAATCACCTCCACTGGTGGCCCCAAGAATCACCTCCACTGGTGGCCCCAAGAATCACCTCCACTGGTGGGCCCCAGAATCACCTCCACTGGTGGGCCCCAGAATCAACTCCACTGGTGGGCCCCAGAATCACCTCCACTGGTGGGCCCCAGAATCACCTACACTGGTGGGGCCGAGAATCACCTCCACTGGTGGCCCCAGGAATCCTCTCCACTGGTGGCCCCAAGAATCCTTTCCACTGGTGGCCCCCAAGAATACCCTCCACTGGTGGCCCCAAGAACCAACTCCACTGGTGGCCCCAAGAATCAACTCCACTGGTGGTCCCAAGAATCATCTCCACTGGTGGGCACCAGAGAATCACCTCCACTGGTGGGCACCAGAGAATCACCTCCACTGGTGGGCCCAAGAATCACCTCCACTGGTGGGCCCCAAGAATCAGCTCCACTGGTGGGCCCCAAGAATCACCTCCACTGGTGTCCCCAAGAATCACCTCCACTGGTGGGCCCCAAGAAACACCTCCACTGGTGGCTCCAAGAATCATCTCCACTGGTGACCCCCAAGAATCATCTCCACTGGTGGGCCCCAAGAATCATCTCCACTGGTGGCCCCCAAGAATCATCTCCACTAGTGGCCCCAACAATCACCTCCACTGGTGGCTCCAAGAATCACCTCCACTCGTGACCCCCAAGAATCATCTCCACTGGTGACCCCCAAGAATCGCCTCCATTGGTGACCCCAAGAATCACCTCCACTGGTGGGCCCAAGAATCAGCTCCACTGGTGGGCCCCAGGAATCACCTCCACTGGTGGCCCCAAGAATCACATCCACTGGTGGACCAAGAATCACCTCCACTGGTGGCCCCAAGAATCACCTCCACTGGTGGCCCCAAAGAATCACCTCCACTGGTGGCCCCAAGAATCACCTCCACTGGTGGGCCCAAGAATCACCTCCACTGGTGGGCCCCAGGAATCACGTCCACTGGTGGGCCCCAGAATCATCTCAACTGGTGGGCCCAGAATCACCTCACCTGGTGGGCCCAAGAATCCCCTCCACTGGTGGGCCCAAGAATCATCTCCACTGGTGGCCCCAAGAATCACCTCCACTGGTGGCCCCAAGAATCACCTCCATGGTGGCCCCAAGAATCACCTCCACTGGTGGCCCCCAAGAATCAACTCCACTGGTGGCCCCAAGAATCACCTCCACTGGTGGCTCCAAGAATCACCTCCACTGGTGACCCCCAAGAATCATCTCCACTGGTGTCCCCCAAGAATCACCTCCTTTGGTGACCCCCAAGAATCACCTCCTTTGGTGACCCCAAGAATCACCTCCTTTGGTGGGCCCAAGAATCAGCTCCACTGGTGGGCCCCAGGAATCACATCCACTGGTGGGCCCCAGGAATCACCTCCACTGGTGGCCCCAAGAATCACCTCCACTGGTGGTCCAAGAATCACCTCCACTGGTGGCCCTAAGAATCACCTCCACTGGTGGCCCCAAGAATCACCTCCACTGGTGGCCCCAGGAATCACCTCCACTGGTGGGCCCAGAATCACCTCCACTGGGGGGTCCCCATAATCACCTCCACTGGTGGGACCCCAGAATCACCTCCACTGGTGGGACCCCAGAATCACCTCCACGGGTGGGACCCCAGAATCATCTCCACTGGTGGGACCCCCGAATCACCTCCACTGGTGGGCCCCAGAATCACCTCCACTGGTGGGCCCCAGAATCACCTCAACTGGTGGGCCCAAGAATCCTCTCCACTGGTGGGCCCAAGAATCCTCTCCACTGGTGGCCCCAAGAATCACCTCCACTGGTGGGCCCCAAGAATCACCTCCACTGGTGTGCCCAGGAATCACCTCCACTGGTGTGGCCCCAAGAATCACCTCCACTGGTGTCCCCAAGAATCACCTCCACTGGTGGGCCCCAAGAAACACCTCCACTGGTGGCTCCAAGAATCATCTCCACTGGTGACCCCCAAGAATCATCTCCACTGGTGGGCCCCAAGAATCATCTCCATGGTGGCCCCCAAGAATTCATTCTCCACTAGTGGCCCCAAGAATCACCTCCACTGGTGGCTCCAAGAATCACCTCCACTGGTGACCCCCAAGAATCATCTCCACTGGTGACCCCCAAGAATCACCTCCTTTGGTGACCCCAAGAATCACCTCCTTTGGTGACCCCAAGAATCACCTCCACTGGTGGGCCCAAGAATCAGCTCCACTGGTGGGCCCCAGGAATCACCTCCTGGTGGCCCAAGAATCACTCCCACTGGTGGTCCAAGAATTCACCTCCACTGGAGGCCCCAAGAATCACCTCCACTGGTGGCCCCAAGAATCACCTCCACTGGTGGCCCCAAGAATCACCTCCACTGGTGGCCCCAAGAATCACCTCCACTGGTGGGCCCCAGAATCACCTCCACTGGTGGGCCCCAGAATCACCTCCACTGGTGGGCCCAGAATCACCTCCACTGGTGGGCCCCAGAAATCACCTCAACTGGTGGGCCCCAGAATCACCTTAACTGGTGGGCCCAAGAATCCTCTCCACTGGTGACCCCAAGAATCATCTCCACTGGTGGCCCCAAGAATCACCTCCACTGGTGGCCTCAAGAATCACCTCCACTGGTGGCCCCAAGAATCACCTCCACTGGTGGCCCCAAGAATCAACTCCACTGGTGGGCCCAAGAATCATCTCCACTGGTGGGCCCAAGAATCATCTCCACTGGTGGGCCCAAGAATCATCTCCACTGGTGGGCCCAAGAATCATCTCCACTGGTGGGCCCAAGAATCATCTCCACTGGTGGGCCCAAGAATCAGCTCCACTGGTGGCCCAAGAATCATCTCCACTGGTGGCCCCCAGTCCAACACTGTTGGGGTTCTCAGGATTAGCAATAGGTAACAGAGAGTAGATGTCATAGGGGCGGGGAAGTGTTTGCACTGTCTGTCAATAAACCCATAGAACACGAGTCAAACTAAAAGGCCCAAGGCCAGTCCTGCCTGATGCATCATTATAGGTGTCGCAGAAGGACCAGCTCTCCACTTTGCTTTGAAGGTACAGCTGGGCACCATATTGGATTTGGAGCTTCTGAAAACACCTCCACACTGCTCTGTTCACCCAGTCACAGGCACTATGACATCCCTACCCGGGCACCCTACCCAACCTCCAAGGCCCTTTGAGGGCAGCCATTATACTGATGTGGCCATTAGAGTTTTACCTCCCCCTATCATAGAAGAATGACAGTCGACCTTCCCCAGCCTCAAATGGCTGATAACAGAGAACAATCTGCATTCACCCTGGTAGAGTGACAATGAGTTTAATGTCAGCAATGTCATTCCCTGCTCAGTGACACCTTCCTCTGGTGATCAGAATGTAGCCTGCGACTCCTCATACAAGAACCAACCTGCAAACGAGAGGACGAACAATTTGTTCTGGCACCGCTTCAAATTCAGAGATCAAGAGCCTGAAAATACAGGGTTGTAGTTTATTCTGGGAAGTGAATACATGAGCTCTTTGTGTTTTCATTGGGAATCACGGTTAAGCCTCTATGACCGATGCCTGCTCGGCGCGGTGCAACATGCCCGAGATCGGAGAGGTCTACAGATATGTCATATCAGAATTCTAAGAAGAAAAAGGAATGGAAAGAAAAACCCCTAAAATCAAAAAGTTTTAAGGGGGTTGCCCTACAGGGATTGGGCTGGCTTGGTAAAGGGCTGATCAGTTTCCCCTTCAGGTCGCTAAAGTTTACAGACCTTTCCATCCTCCCGATGCCCCCCAGCACGGGTCATTTTGTTACGATCTGTTCCACCTCTCCGATAGGCGCCAGCGTTGGGTCGCCTATAGCTAAAACCCGTGTGACTCCCCCTGATAGGCTGCCAGCACTGGTCATATAGCTACAGACTGGCTTTTACTGAGCCTAGTAACCCGTAAACACGCCCCTGAATTTAAAAATTTTAACCCAAGAAAGCGGACAAAAGGGTGAGAGGAGTCAATGTATTGAGACAACCCCTTTAAACTCTCCTCCTGCAGGAGGCAGCGGGCTCTCGGGTCGAATCCAGATTTCCACTCACGCCGGCGATGGCCATGAGGGTTCTCCGCTTATAAATGGGGCGAGAGTTTTGTCCAACCGCTCATAGAAACCCCCCCCCCCCCCAGGGTTTACAGTCATCGGTTTAAAAAGTGTGGGCAGCAAACCCTACATAAAAATAAGCACCATGAGGACCATGAGGGTCAGGAGCCCCATAGGGCAGGAAAAACCCCAATAGAAGGGGGTAAAAAACAACCAAAACCCAATGTAGTTTTTACGGGGGGCACTAACACCAAAACTGCTGCCCTACAGCTTGATGCATAAGGCCCTGGGTTACTATGCTCCATTCTGGCCGAGGGATGAGGTCTCGTGATGTAGGACCCCTTCTATTTTCTCAAAGTTCCCTACTCGGGTAGATGAAGATAGGTTTTCTAAACTGGAGAAACCCTTTAATAGAAACCAGGTAACAGCGAGTGACAGGCGGCGCGTCGAGTGCTCATGGGGGGCACTCGAAAATAAGGCAAATACAACATGTTCTGCATCACATTCCATGGCACATAGATGGCAATGGTGGAGGGCACGCAGCACGGCGGCAGCTGCTTGTTACATGGCCTTGTGCAGACTCCTCCTGACACTGAAGCGCTCAGTACCAGACAGGGTCACACCTCGCTTCTGTTTCCTGCACATATACTGCTACTGTTGAGCTGTTCCGCTCTATGGCCTTGCGGCTGTATATATATCCGGGTAAGATACCTATAACAAGAGACAAAACGCCACGGGAGCTGCCCCTCCCCCCTGACAGAGGGCCCTTCCCAAACACAGGAAACCGAAAAAGGAAAAAACGGCGTGCACCCCCGCCAAAAAGGGCAGCGAGGGGCCGGGGGCAGAATGCGTTACCTGATCCTACAACCTGTTTCCCTGAGGAAGGAACAGGGGATTCCTAAAGGTAGAAGAACAGCTTAGGTGCTCCCTCAAGGTAATAATCAATGCACTAGCACCTATATGTATAGGGTACAATGACTTACATATGATAGACATAGCCTCTGCATCTAATAAGGGCTTCAAGGAGAGGGACACCCCAGCTCCAGCCACAAAACCTTCCCCATTATACACACAGTAGTGCAGGGCTCCCCCTCCACATAGACACAATACAGGCAAATGAAAGAGAGGGGCCAAGGTCATACTGCCCTCCCCAGTTTAAAAAAAAACCAAAGGGTCGAAGGAGGGAGGGGGGGGGGGAGTGTCCTTATATGAGAGGTGAGGGGCGAGGAACAGGCACAAAGCTGAATTACCCCAGGGTGGCCAGAGTCCTAGTAAATCAGTGAGGAACTACTGGGGGAGCTCCCACCATAAACTTTTAATGTTCAAATGGCCCTCAACTCGGAAAGGCTTGTCTCCTCTGTTCTATGGGGTTCCAGTACAGGGGGGCTGTTTTCTCCATTTTTTTCTATGGGAGTTCCCAGTACAGGGGAGCGCTGTGTTCTCCATTCTTCCAGGGAGTTCCCAGTACAGGGGGCGCTGTGTTCTCCATTCTTTCTAGGGGAGTTCCAGTACAGGGAGGGCTGTGTTCTCCATTCGTTCTATGGGAGTCCCTACAGGGGAGCGCTGTGTTCTCCTTTTTCTATGGAGTTCCCAGAAGGGGACGCTGGTTTCCATTCTTTTCATGGGAGTTCCCAGTAAGGGACGCTGTTTTTTCCCATTTTTTCTAGGGATTTCCGAAAGGGGGGAGCGCTTGTTTCCCCTTCTTTCTATGGGATTCCCATACAGGGGAGCGCGTGTTTGCTTGTTCTATGGGATTTCCCCTTAAAGGGGGGCCTTTTGTGGGTTCCCCCATTCTATTCTATGGGGCCCCCATACAGGGGACGCTGTGTTTCCCATTCTGTTCTAGGGGAGTTCCCATACAGGGGGCTGTGTTCTCCCTTTTCTATGGGATTTCCCCCAGTAGGGGGGGAGGCGTGTTCTAAAATTTTTCTTGGGATTCCCCAAAAGGGGGGAAGCCTGTTTTTCCCCAAATTCTGTTCTATGGGATTTCCAGTAAGGGGAGCGCTGTTTCTCCCCTGTCTAGGGGATTTCCCAGTACAGGGAGCCTGTGTTCCCCATTCTTCTATGGAATTCCCCAGAACGGGGGAGCGCGTGTTCTCCTTCTTCATGGGAGTTCCAGTACGGGGGAGGCTGTGTTCCCTTTCATTCTATGGAGTTCCCAGTCAGGGGCGCTGTGTTCTCCATTTTCATGGGAGTTCCCATAAGGGGAGGCTGTGTTTCCTCCTTTTAATGGATTTTCCGGTACAGGGCCTTTTCCCCATCCCAGGGGTGGGGGCCTGGTCCCCCTTCCCCACTTTGGGTTTTCCAGACCTTTTCCACTTTTATGTTCCAAAAAACCGTGAAATTTCCCCACCAACCCAACGGGCCCCTGGTCCTTTTTATTAGGGAAAGGCCCTTTAAAACCTTGTTTTTTTTTCTGGTTCCTCCGGGAGGCGGTATCCACCTCCTCCCGGGTTCCCATCAGCCAAAACAAATCAAATTAAAATACTTGCCTTTTTTGGGGAATTTTTTCACCGGGCTTTTTTGGTTGTCTAAAAAATCCCCCGGGGCGATCGCCAGACGGCGAAATTCTAATCAGATTGCTTGGTTAAATTTGCTTCGATAGTCACTGATTAGTTGTGTAGTTGAGGATCAGCCGACACAGTTTCTTCTTCTCTTCCAAGTTCAGCTTCCCATGTAGACGTTCATTTCACTAGCGGAGCCCCCCTGTGCTGCCGCTCCACTGAGCCCCCCCTGCGCTGCCGCTCCACTGAGCCCCCCCTGTGCTGCCGCTCCACTGAGCCCCCCCTGCGCTGCCGCTCCACTGAGCCCCCCTGCGCTGCCGCACCACTGAGCCCCCTTGCTGCGCTCACGACCCCCCTGTCTGCGCTCCACTGGCCCCCCCCGGCTGCGCTCCACTGACCCCCCTGGCTGGCCCCCAAGGCCCCCCTGGCTGCCCTCCACTAGCCCCCCTGGCCCCCCGTTCCCTGAGCCCCCCCCCTTTGCCGCTCCACTGACCCCCTGTCTGCCCCTCCACGAGCCCCCCTTTCGCGCCTCCCCCTGGCCCCCTGCGCTGCCCCTCCCTTTAGCCCCCCGGCCCGCCGCTCCATTTGGGGCCCCCCTGCCTGCCGCTTTCCCCTGAGCCCCCCCCCCGGCTGCCGCTCCCCCTGAGCCCCCCCCCGCGGTTGCCGCCCACTGAGCCCCCTGGCGCCGCTCCATGAGCCCCCCTGGCCCGCGCTCCCCTGACCCCCCTGCCTCCCCCCCACTGAGCCCCCCTGCGCTGCCGCTCCACTGGCCCCCTCCCCCGCCCATTTGGCCCCCCCGGCTTCCCTCCCTTTGGCCCCCCTGGCTTTTCCCCTCCCCCTGGCCCCCCTGCGCTGCCGCTCCACTGAGCCCCCCTGCGCTGCCGCTCCACTGAGCCCCCCCTCGCGGGCCCCTTTCCCCTGACCCCCCTGGCTCCGTCCACGAGCCCCCCTGGCTGCCGCCCACTGCCCCCCTGGCGCCCCCCACTGAGCCCCCCCCCTGGCTGCCGCCCACTGACCCCCCCGGCTGCCGCCCACTGACCCCCCTGGGCTCCCCCCCCAACCCGGACCAAAACCGGGGACCTCCAAAAATTGGGGAAAGCCCCCTGCGGGTGGGGGGGGCTCCAAAAAAAACCCACTGATGCCGGAACCAAAAAGGGCCCCCCTCCTACGGCACCCCTTGCCCCCCAAAACCTGCGTCCACGAGCAAAAAAAAAAGGAGGGGAATTTGGCCAAGAGGGGAAAAAAGGAAACAAAAGAGGGAAAAAGGTTTTTCTTTCATGGGGGCAAAAAAAAAATTTTCAAATTTTTTAAAATTTCACAAAAAAAAAATTTTTTTTTTCAAAAACAAAAAAAAATTTCTTTTCAAAAATAAAAAAAAAACCCATTAAAATAAACCAAAAAAAAAAAACCAAAAAAAAATTTAAAAAAGGAAACACTGGGGGCCCGTAACAAATTTTTTCAAGGGGGAATTTTTTAAATCACAACAGATTTATAAATTTTTTCTTTAATAGGGAGCCCAAAAAAAAAAAAGTGTTTAAATTTCTTGGGACAAAATAGAGGGGGCAGAAATTATAGTAGTTTATATTTTAATAGGGGGGAATTTTAATGTAGTTTATATTTTGTAATGGGGCATATTAAAGTAGTTATTTCTTTCTAGGGAGGGGGTTTATGTTTTAATCTTGTAAAGGGGCCCTATTATAGTAGTTATATTTTCCATGACAAAAGGGAAAGCATTTAGTTTTATGTTTTAAAAATTTTTAAATAGGGGGGGTATTTGAGTATTTTTTTCTTTTACATAGGGTCAGTATTTAGTAGTTAAATTTTTACATAGGGGGCAGTATTTTAGTAGTTATATTCCTGTACATAGGGGCATTTATAGTAGTTATTCTTTTACTTTGGGGGGCAGTATTTTTAGTAGTTATTTCTTTGTACATAGGGGCAATATTAAGTATTATTTTTTGTACATAGGGGCATATTTATATTATTTTCTTTAACCCTAGGGCGGTATTAGAGTAGTTATATTCTTGAAAAGGGGCAGATTAAGTATTATATTCTTGTACATAGGAGGGAGATTTTAGTAGTTATATTTTGTACATAGGGGGCAGTATTATAGTAGTTTTTTTTCTTGACATAGGGGCGTATTATAAGTTTTATTCTTTACTAGGACAGTATTATGCAAATTTTATTCTTTTTAAATAGGACAGTTTTTTGTATTATATTCTTTAACTTGGGGCGGTATTGAGTAGTAATTTCCCAATTAAAAGTACAGGAGGAAAAGGGAAACATGATGGAAAATTTAACATCTGTTACAGGAAGTAGTAAGGAAAGGGGAGACATAATGGAAAACTTTACATATGTTACAGGAGAAATAAAGGAAACGCAGGATGTGGTGGAAAGTTTTACATATATTGTAAGTTTAAGTAAAATTCAGGAGGGAAGATACTTAACGCAAGAACTGCAGTGTCAGAAAATATTATGTTACTGAGAGTGGTGGATGCCTGGAAAAAACTTCAGCAGATGCGGTTGGAAAATCACAGTAAGTGGCTGCAAATCTGCCTAACACAAACATAAAAAGGAAATAATATCAGGGCAGACTAGAAGCAGCTTGTAATCTGTGTCTGTCGTCCATGTTCTTTGCTCCTATACTTACTTTGGTATAACAATAGCAGAATGGGCTGAGATATGTCCAGAGAAGGCCCCTCTCCCGCTCCTCTTGGGTTTAAATCCAAACCCTCCATGAGGCAGGGAGAAGGATCAGGAGAATTTAAGTTAATAAAAGTTTTCATGATAAGTTTGAGACTTTACTCTTCCGAACGTGTGGGGGGGGACCCGGGGGTTATACACCCGTTTCCAGGGGCTTTATGTAAAAACGTCTGTTCATGCCAAAAATATTTAAAGTATGCATAGCGAGTGTCATCCAGGGCTGGTGGGCTACAATCTATACATTATAAGACTATAAATTCAGCATTCCTTAATCCAGCACATCTGTGGGCCGGGCGCCAGCAATTGGCCATAAAAGCTTGTTCAGTGTTCATGCCTGTAAAAATGCCAAGAACATATCTGCGGGACCCGAGCAGAGCAGCAGACAAACGGCACATTATGTGCAATGACAAAAGACAGCGCTTTATATTGTTCACAGCAGTTTCCAAGAAAGACAGTAATGATATGGGTCATATATAGCTCAGAAGGGGGGCCCCCCTTTTAAGGGGAGGCCCATGAAAGGGTGGGAGCTTATAAAAACCATGATGATTAAAAGGGGGTAACCTCCTTTAGGTAGGGACCCCTAAGGTGTGTGGGGACTTATACACCCTGATGGCCAAAGGGTAACACTCCTCATTAGGGGGAACACATGAAGGGTTGGAGACTTAACAATGATGACCCCCAAAGGGGGAAAATCCTCATTAGGGGGAAGCACATGAAGGTGTGGAACTTTCACCTGACTGACCCAAAAAGGGGGGAAAAAACCCCCTATTAGGGGGAGCACAGAAGTGTTGGAGCTTTAAACATGACTGGCCAAAAGGGGAAAGGCCCTCATTAGGGAAGGCACCATGAAGTGTGTGGAGACTTATAACAAAGATGACCAAAAGGGGGAAGCTCCTATTAGGGAGAGGCACCATGAAGGTTTTGGAGACTTATACAAATTCAGGACCCCAAAAGGGGGAGGCCCATAAGGGGTGTTGGGGACTTATCCCATGTTTTTTTCCAAAGGGGGAATTTCCCCATTAGGAAGGCACATGAAGGTGTGTGGAGACTTAAACACCATGAATGACCAAAGGGGGGAACTCCTCATTTGGAGAGGCACATGAAGGTTTTGGGACTTAAACACCAAGACTGAAAAAGGGGGAACCTCCTCTTAGGGGAGGACCATGAATGTTTGGGAATTAAAACCCCTAGATTTTTAAAAGGGTAAAGCTCCCATTAGGAAGGCCCCCATGAAGGTGTGTGGGGACTTATACACCATGAGATTCCCAAAGGGGTAACCTCCCTCTTAGGGGAAAACCCATGAAGGGTGTGGGAAATTAACACCCTGATATTAAAGGGGGGAAAACCCCCTCATTTGGAGAGGCACATGAAAGGGGTGTGGAACTTTTACACCCTAAATGAACCCAAAAGGGGGGAAACTCCTCATTAGGGAAAGCAGCTGAAGGTGTGTAGAAAACTTATAACCCCTGACTGATCCAAAGGGTAACTCCCCTTTTGGGGGGCACATGAAGGGTGGGAAAAAAATTTTACACCCGATTTAGTCCCCAAAAGGGGGAAGCTCCTCATTAGGGTGAGGGCCCATGAAGGGGTGTGGAGACTTATACACCATATTTTCCCAAAGGGGGAACGCCCTCATTAGGGAAGGGCCCCTGAAGGTGTGTAGAAACTTAAAACAACGTTCCGTGAAACTTTTGTTATCCCAAAGGGGCTCCTGGGAAAGGGTAGGCTCTTTTTAAACCATTTAATGTGGGGTTCCCAATTTTAAACCAAAAAGGGCCCCAAGGGAGGAAATTTGGGGTTTAACGACACAAAGGAGAAATTTCCTATTTAACAAAACCAAATTTTTAAAATTTTCCCCCCATCCCAGGCAGAAAAAGGGGGGCCCGGGAAGGAGTAGGCTTTTTGTATTTCACTATTGAAAATTTGTCTCCCAATTTCCCAACCCTAGTCTAAGGCACAACCCGGAGTTTTTTCCTTTTTAATTCAAGGTAAGTCATTATTTTTTCAGTCTTCGGGGAGACGAAAACACGACCTGTTGGTGGGTCTTGAGGACTGGAGTTGGGGAACACTGGTCTAGGGCACTAGAATATCTTGTCCAAGCCCTGCATATTGGTCATCCGGGACGTGGCTGAATTGTGTTTGATACCTCTGATCGCTGAACTGGGCTCTTCCCTAAAAAGGCTGCTATGGTTAGAGAAGCCCTTGAAGGTAAATGCACAGAACCATGAAATCAGCAAGACCTGAAATGCTGAGGATATTACTCCCGGGAGCCCCCTTTAAAACTGAAAAAATCCATCCGTATATTTTAAAGGGCAGGCATTCCCAACTGCGTCCCTCCAGCTGTTGGGGAACTACAACTCCCATCATGCATTTATATCATCTGTAATAGTGAGAAAGATGGGAGTTGTAGTTTCCCAACAGCTTGAGGATGCTTGCCTTAGGGTATCCTGAATGCAATAAAGGTTCCCAACTATAATTAAAAGCAGGTTACTTGCACTAAGCAAGGGCAGGTGGGTGTAAATGATCGGGTCCCTGGTGAGGCTGTGATGCTCATTAGCATGAAATGTCTCAAGGTTCACATTTTCCAATCAGGAGGGAAACGACAAAATTTAAACCCAAACCCCCTGCGTGTCGCACGTTCCCCAGAATGGGACTGAAACCCCCCCGGGGGGGAGGGAAAAGGGCAAACAAAGAGGGAAAAATATATTCATGTTTCCAATCAGCCAGGGATCCACCTGTGCACTCGGGAGGTCTACATTGGTCTCACGATTCTCCTTTGGGTCTTGGCTGAGGCCGTCAAGAAAAAGCAAGACCGAAAAATGCGTCTGTGCTGTGTTATTCCCCAGAAACAGAGTGCAAGCTCCTGGAACACTAGACGTGATTATTCCAAACCTGCAAGGCGGGCCTTGTGGGGCTCTCATAACGGGGATACGTGATACAAGACTCCCCGCAGCAACGTGGAGGCACGTCCGCACTGAAGAGGGGTTCAGATTCATGGTGTGATGATCTGATGAATGTAGCACTTATAGGGTACATTCACACGGCTTTTTTGCGGGCCATTTCACTGTGTATTGGCTCATACGCGGGGGAAAATTTCGCTGAATTTTCGCAAACCATCGTCTCTAGACGCATGGGTTTTCACATCGTCGCCCCGCACGGCTAAAAAACGATCGTAGACATGCAATGTTTTTTTTTATTTTTTAACATAAACTTTTTATTGGTCAATTAAAGTAATACAAAAAAATACAGTATAAAAGTCATTGAAAAAAAACCCAAATTTTAACTTTTTTTCCCCAAAAAAACCAACCCAGCCCCCCTCCCAAATCCATTTTCCAAAATTCAGAGCATTAAAAAAACCTTTTTACAATCACTAGCAACCCCAATATTAATACAGTCAGTTCTTGTCACAAAAAAAAATTGAAGCGGCTTCCCCGGAGGGGCCCCATCCCCCCAATTTTCCCCCATAGAACAGCCCCCGGGAAACCTCTAAAACCGAACCCCCCCAACCCACCCCTGCCAAACCCTAATTCCCGGTGAAGCAAGACCAAAAGTTTTCCAGCCATTTAGCCCATATTTTAAATTATACTTAAAAATTTGCCTCCTCTCTTATAATAAAACCCCCCCTTCCAGAGCAATCAGCCATTTTCCATTTTATTAAAAAACTCCTGGTTTGACGGAGGTTTTCGGGCATCCGGGGCCATTTAATTTTTCCTATTTAAATTTCCTGGGCCATAAATAAAAGTCTGGGATCCCCACGCGAATTTTCTACCCTTAATCAAACCTTAAAGAAGTCTCCCTCCCTATCCCAAAATAAAAACCAAGGGATTCTTTCCCACTGAAATTTTAAAAAAATAAGCGGGTTTAAATTGGACAATAAAAATCCAATACCCGCCCCTATTTTGGGGCAATGCCAAACAAAATGCATCAGAGAGGCCGGGGCAAAAGACACCAAATTAAACACAGAGGAAGGCCCAATTTCCCAATTTTTTTTGTAGAAAAAAAGGGGATTCCCTGAAAAAACCGTTTGAATTAAAAAAAATTTTAGAAAATTTCAAACTTTTTTCCCTCACTGAAATAAAAGGTAGGGTCTCCAGTATCCCCTTTCCCAAAATTGGGCCCCAAAAATGGGCCAATACCCCCTTTTCCCACCTACAAAATTTAAAAATCTATTGGGTTTCTAGAAAAAAATTTTTGCCAAAAAAAAGTTTAAATAAAAGTGGATATCATTCCCTTTTTTTTGTTTTTCCTTGACCCTATTATAAGGGAGAAAACCCTTGGGCATAAAAATTTAATTTTTGGTCTGATTTTTCTGCTTTTATAAGCTCCCCAAAGGGCTTAATTTTTTTTGTATAGCTGTGAAAAAAAAAAAAGGGTTTAAAGGGAAAATTCCATTTGCAATTCCCGAAAAACTTTTAAGAAACCCCTGATCGGGTTAAGCACTGAGAGACATTTTGAAGGCCCCCTAGATCCCCAAAACTCAAATCCCTGAAGCAAAAAAAATTGGGAAACAACCGGGGGGTAATTCCAAACCCGGGAATAGGATTTTCACCCTGAACCCCAAAAAACCCCAAACCCCAAATTTCCACCCCCCAATTTTTAATGCATCAGTTAAAAATTGGAAATTTTTTGGAGGGGCACTAAAAAATTTTTGCCCCCATTTACCAAAAAGTTTGGGGGAAAATTAAAAAAAAGGGGCCCTAATATTTTCCCAATTTTAAAACCCGACGGCCCAATTTTTTAAGTGACGAATCCCGCACGCTAAGGCTAAGTTCCCCCCGGCTTATTTTTTGGGACGAAATCCGCCCACCCAAAATTCTTTCCTACTGCCGAATTACGGTAAAAAACCCGTCCCAGCCCTTACGGTAATCCACAGTTCTAAATAAGAACAATGGATTACGTCCTTTCTCCCTGGAGTCCCAATGGGGGCGAGCGGGGAAAGAAATTTTGACATGAAAAATTTAACTCATTTCCATATTTTTTGCCGGAATCATGAATGTCTATGGCCAGGGGGCCCGCCGGCCCCCCCCCCCCCCCCCCCGTAAAACAACGGCTTAATTACAGGGCAAAAATACACCCCCAAATTTAACCGGGGTAACTTTTACCCCAAAACAATGCATGACATGGGGCCGGCCCCTTGGTTTGCCCCCCCCCCCCCCTTTGAGTAAGAATTAGGCGCTATCAGCGCGGGGTTCCCAAAAAACACCCTTGTATTGTTTTGCAAACTATAAAACGCCGGTGAACAAAGCAAATCAAACTGTAACGAAAGGGGGCTCATCCACTTTTAAGACTAAAATTACCATTGATACCACACTTGCACAGATTAGACTGCAGAGCCCCGCGTCTCGCCGCGCCCCAACTTGGAGGGAAAGAAAAACTTTAAAAGGGGTAGTTTTCCAGAATTTGGGGCCAAGCATAAAAGGAATTAGATGCACCCAGAAAAAAAGAAAAAAACCCCCGAAAATTGGCCCCCCATAACCGGTTTCACATAAAAAACCGGGCTTGATACGGCAAGTCCTTTTATTACATCCTACACAAGCGACGTGGAGACCAAGAAAGGGTTACACACAGTTTACACATGGAAGGAAATTAGCGCTTGTAGACCTGTTCTGTAAGACGGATGCTGGGTCTAATGTCAACAACATTTTTGGCTGTGTCAATTTTTTCCCCTTTTGATGAGAAGCAGTAATGGGGAGCTCGAGCTGCCGGGAAAGGTTTTTGGGCCAAAGAAATTTTTTCCCATAAACCCCGGCGCCACGTTAAACGAAACTTTTTAGCATTACCTGAATCTCATACTCGAATGTTATTTTGGAAAGGCTAAAACCTCCCACTTAAATACAAAAAACCCCTTTCCCCAAGGGGAAAAAAAATTTTCCCCCAAATTGGGTTTTGGGGCCAAAAAACACAGGGGGAGGATAAACTGGAAAAAAGCCCTGCGAGGGCCCAACCATTTACCAAAGGCGATAGAAAACAAAGCGGGCCGGCCCCCCCCTTGTGAGTGCCCCACCCAATTAAAAATTGCAGCCGTAGGCAGAAGAAAAATTATTAAGCTTTTGTAACTTTTTAACAGATCTGATAGGGGTCAAATGAAACTAGTACAGATCCTGATACGGTCTATTTAACCAATTACAAAAACCTGTTTACGGCCCTAGGTAACCCTTCCCCAATCTGAAAGCGGCCCCTATGAAACCCCATTACAGATATGATGCGGCCCAAAGAAACCCCTTTAAACAGATCTAATACTTTCCCAAATTGTAACTAGTCCCAAAACGATGCGGCTTTTAAAACTAAAAACAATCGTCAAATTAAATTTTACAGATCGGATAGCGGTCTATGTAACTATTACGTTCTGTAGGGTCTATGAAAACTTTTACAATCTGATAGGGGGCTATGAAACCATTACAGATCTAAAACGGTCTATGTAACCTTTTACAGATCCTGAAGCGATCTATGTAAAATTAACAGACCCTGAAAAGCAGCTTTTTAAACCCAAAAAAACAGATCGGGATACATTCAATTTTAACCATAAACAAAATTTTCTGATAGCGCTATTGAACCAATACAGATCTGAAAACCCGGCCAAATGTAAACATTACAAATTTGAACGGTCAAAATGAAACCCAAATTACAAAACTGATAGCGATCTATGTAACTATACAGATTGAAAAGCTTCTATGTAACAAATTACAGATCTAAAGCTGTCTATTAACAATTACAGATCGGATAGCGGCAAATGTAACTTTTAAACAGTTTCGAAAGCGGTCAAAATGTAACTATTACAGATCTGATAGCTTTCCAATGAAAACCTTTAAAGATCTGAAAAGGGGTCTATGTAATTTAAACAGAAAGGCGGTTTTTTAAACCCAAATTAAGATCGGGAAAGCGGTTCTATGTAACTATTACAGATCTGATAGCGGTCAAATGTAACCATTACAGTCGATAGCGGCAAATTTTCCCCCAAATTACAGATGGGGAAAAGGGGTCTATGTAACCTTAAAATTTTGATAGCTGTCAAAAACCATTACAGTTTCGGAAAAGGGGCCCCTAGGGTAATTTATTACAGATCAATAGCGGTCCTAAAAAACCCAAATTTACAAAAAATCGATAGTTTTCCCTATGAACCATTACAGATCGATACGGATTTTAAACCTTTACAATCTAAAAGGGGGGTTTTAAGTAACTATTTAACAGATCGATAGCGGTCAAATGAAAACTAGTACAGATCTGATAGCGGTCTATGAAACCCTATTACAGATTTTGATAGCGGTATTTTTAAACCTAGAAACAATCTGATAGGGGCCCCTATGTAACTGTACAGACCCTTAAAACCCGGTCTATGTAACCATTAAAAGATCAATAGAGGTCTATGTAATTATTACGATCTGAAGCGGTCTATGTAACCATTAAAAGGAACCTGAAAAGGGGTCTATGAAAACCAAATTACAATCTGATAGCGGTCTTGTAACTAGTACAAAACTGATAGTGGTCAAAATGTAACTATTCCGGACCCCTGATAGGGGTCAAAAATAACCTTTTACAGATCTAAATAGCATCTATATAACCTTTAACAGACGATAGGGCCCTAAAAAAACCCAAATTAAAATTCGATAGCGGTCAAATTTAAACATTACGGGACGTTTACGGCTATGTAACAAAGAAACAGGACTTTTTAGGGGTTTTATGTAACCTTTAAAACCAATCTGAAAAGTTTTTCAAATGAAAACTAGTACAAAATCTGATTGGGCGTCAAATGAAACCCAAATTTACAGATCGATAGCGGTCTTTTTAACTATTACAGACTGATAGCGGCCCTATGAAACTATTACAGAACGATAGCGGCCCTATGTAAAAAATTACAGATCTGATAGCGGTCAAGGGTAACCTAAACAAAATCGAAAAAGCCGGCCCTAAAAAAACCATAACAAATCTGATAGCTTTTCTTTTGTAACATTACAAAACTAATAGCGGTATTTTAACTAGTACAGATTTTGAAAGGGGCCTATGTAACTATACAGATCGGGAAAGCGGCCAAGGGAAACCTTTAACAGATAATAGGGGGTTCTATGTAATTTTTTACAGATCGGGAAAGGGGTTCTATGAAACTAAAACAATCTTTTACGGCCCTTTTAACCATTACAGATCTGACAGGGGGCCTTTTGAAACCCATTACAGATCTGATAGCGGCCCTATGTAACTATACAGACATATTGTCTTTTGTAACATTTAAAAGTCTGATAGCTGCCCTTTTAAAACCTTTTACAATCTGATACGGTCTATACCCCCCTTTACAAAATCTGATAGGGGTTCATGAAACCTTTTACAGATCTGAAAGCATCTATGAAACAAATTACAGATCTGATAGGGGTTCTATGTAACCTTCCCAGTCTGATACGGTCTATGTAAAAAATTACAGATCTAAAAGGGGCTTGAAAACTTTCCCGATCGATAGCGGTCTTTTTAACCCATTACAATCTAAATACGGTCAAAATGTAAACCAAATTACAGATCTGAAAAGGCGGCATGTAACCATTACAGATCTGATGGGCCGGCTATGTAAACATTACAGATCTGATAGCGGTCTTTTAAACAGTCCAGATCTGATAGCGGTCTATTTAACAAGTACAGCATAAATGCGGTTTTTTTTAAACTAGTACAATCTAAATTAGCGGTCTATGAAACCCATTACAGATCCTACAGTCAAAAGAAAACTAGTACAGATCTGATAGCGGCCCAAAAATGTAACCATTCCCAGACCCTAAAAAGCAGCCCAAGTAACCATTACAAAATTTTGAAAGCGGTCTATTTTAACCATTACAGATCTGAAAAGGGGGCCCTTATTTTAACCATAACAGATCTGATAGCGGTCTATGTAACCATTACAGATCTGATAGCGGTCTATGTAACCATTACAGATCTGATAGCGGTCTATGTAACCATTACAGATCTGATAGCGGTCTATGTAACTATTACAGATCTGATAGCGGTCTATGTAACTATTACAGATCTGATAGCGGTCTATGTAACCATTACAGATCTGATAGCGGTCTATGTAACCATTACAGATCTGATAGCGGTCTATGTAACCATTACAGATCTGATAGCGGTCTATGTAACCATTACAGATCTGATAGCGGTCTATGTAACCATTATAGTCCACTCATGAACGGCAAACACTTTATTTCTTTTAATAATTTCTGTGACTGGTGGAAATATCTTCTGTAAAATAAGAGACCACTAAATACATTACACTTCACCGAAAGATCCCTATAAAGTAACACCTGGCAAGATACATTCAATTGTACTAAATCTAGCCAAACATGTTGTGTGCCTCTTGATGTTGAAGTCTGATCTGAACAAGTCGTTAGCCCCTTATATATATTGATCCAAGCGACTATCTTCGACTATGAGGGTAAGAAAGGCTTTCTCAGGGTCCACGAGTTATCCTCAGGGGTCATGCATTTACTTAGTTAATTTGGCCAAAGGTTATTATATATTATTTACTGGGGAAAATCCACAAATACCCTACATTTAATTAAATAGCTGGTCGTAGATAAAACCAAAAGCTAAATGATATGATCAATACCTGGGTATACAAATGTACTCTAGAACAAACCACTAAAAGTCTAACACCTAGAATAAAATATAACTTTTAATAGATAATGATTAATAAACACCCAATATATTCCTACTCTGCATAAACCCTACACAAAATTCCCTAAAACAACTAAACCTGCCTATCAAGAAATGGAGGAACCCGCCCCAATAGGGGCCCCCCAACTGGAACCTAAACTATCTCGGCCCTAACTAGCCCTAACTAACTATACTAATAACAGATAACAAGCATATAAAAAAAACGGAAAAAAGAAAAGATGAAAGAAAAAAGTGCCCAAAACTGGGTATAAACAAATATTTTTACACTATATTCACAATATACAACTATGTTCCTATATTATTATTATTTATTTTATAGCGCCATTGATTCCAGGGCGCTGTACATTCGAGGGGGTTACATACATTACATAAGTCAAACGAGTACAATGATAAGTGAATAATGACAATTGGCACGACAGAGGGAGAGAGGACCCTACCCGCGAGGGCTTACAATCTACAAGGAGGGGAAAGAGACAGGAGGTGAGGGGCAGACATGTCTGTGGAGGAAGTAGTGACAAGTTTAGTGAAGGTTATAGGCAAGCCTGAAGAAATGGGTTTTCAGGTTACGTTTGAAGCTGGTGAAAGTGGAGGAGAGTCTGATGTGTTGGGGCAGTGAGTTCCAGAGTGTGGGTGAAGCACGGGAGAAGTCTTGGAGACGGTTGTGTGAGGAGCTGATAAGGGGAGTGCGTGGGGGGAGATATCTGGAGATTAGGGCAGAGATGTATGGAGGGGAGAGGTCATGGAGAGCCTTGTAGGTCATGGTTAGTAGCTTGAAATCAATTCACTGGGCAATGGGAAGCCAGTGAAGGGATTGGCAGAGGTGAGAGGGAGAGGAGTAGCGAGGAGAGAGTGGATAAGACGGGCAGCAGAGTTAAGGATGGATTGGAGGGGAGCGAGGGTGCTAGCTGGGAGGCCACAGAGGAGGATGTTGCAGTAGTCTAGGCGGGAGATGACCAGGGCATGGACCAGCATTTTTGTAGTGTCATAGTTGAGGAATGAGCGGATGCGAGAGATGTTTTTCAGGTGGAGGCGGCAGCAGAGGTGAGGGCTTGGATGTGTGGTTTGAAAGATAAAGCAGAGTCTAGGATTACCCCAAGGCAGCGGACTTGTGGGACCGGTGAGAGTGTAGAGCCGTTGACTGTAATAGAGAGATCAGGGTCAGGGGTAGAGTTGGATGGTGGAAAGATGATGAGTTCTGTTTTCTCCACATTTAGTTTTAGGAGACGTGATGAGAAGAAGGAGGAAATGGAGGACAGACAGTCAGGGATCAGGGAGAGTAGAGAAGTGACATCTGGGCCGGAGATGTAGAGTTGGGTATCATCAGCTACATGTGGTAATGAAAGCCATGTGAGGCTATGAGCTGACCGAGGCCAAGAGTGTAGATAGAGAAGAGTAGTGGACCCAGGACTGACCCTTGGGGGACACCGACAGAGAGAGCCGGGGGGAGGAGTGGAGCGAGAATGAGAGACGCTGAAAGTCCGATCATGTAGGTACGAGGAGATCCAGGAAAGAGCCAAGTCCGTGATGCCGAGGGAGGAGAGGATTTGTAGCAGGAGGAATGGGCGACAGTGTCAAAGGCAGAGGACAGGTCTAAGGGGGGAGCACAGAGTTTAAAGGGAAGGCAGAGGACAGGTCTAAGAGGAGGAGCACAGAGTAATGGAGAGGGGAGGAGCACAGAGTAATGGAGAAGGCAGAGGACAGGTCTAAGAGGAGGAGCACAGAGTAATGGAGAAGGCAGAGGACAGGTCCAAGAGGAGGAGCACAGAGTAATGGCCTGAGGTTTTAGCAGTTACTAGGTCATTAGTGACTTTGGTTAGGGCGGTTTCGGTGGAGTGGTGGGGTCGGAAACCAGATTGTAGTGGGTAAAGAAGAGAGTTTTGGGGGAGAGGTGGGAGACAGCTGAAGATAGACGTGCTGCTCGAGGAGTTTTGGAAGCAAAAGGGAGCAGTGAGATGGGGCGATAGTTGGACAGAGAATGGGGTCAAGGGTTGTTTTTTTTAGGATTGGAGTGATAGTAGCATGTTTAAAGGCGGAAGGGAAGATGCCAGAGGTTAGTGATAGGTTGAAGAGATGGGTGAGGGCTGGGATGATAGAAGCACTGAGGTGTGGGATGGCAGTGGGTCAAGACTACAGGAAGTGAGGTTGGATTTGGACAGTAAGGAGGAGAGCTTGTCATGAGTGACCGTGGGGAAGCAAGTTAAGGGGGAAGAGCAGGTTGCATGGGTAATGGAGGGTGGTGGGGACTGCGGGCTGAAGCTTTCTCTGATGAGGTTGATATTCACAATATACAACTATGTTATATTTTATCCTAGGTGTTAGACTTTTAGTGGTTTGTTCAATATTATTTACTGGCTACAACATAACCCAGCGGTGTCACACGGATCACTGTGCGTGAGAACAAGCTACGTGTCCAAAGAGAACGTACAACTGTAAACGTATACCGAAATGTGACAGCTCTGGAATAAAGCGAGAGTCCGCGAGAAACCCGAGCAGTACATTGGTTTCCTGGCTGAAGACTGTATATCCTGAACCTTCTCCAACTCCTTGGAAGACCTGGTACATTTTTCCAACACAAGTATGGATTTTACATGTTCCCTCTCGTCGGATATGTTCATATCATTCATGTAGCCAAAAAAAGCTTGTTTAAAGCGACAAACGGGAAAATCCATTAGATTCAGAGCGAGGGAACCAGAGGTGTGAGAGCGGCTTACCTCAAAGACTTCTTCATCTAGGATTCGGGTGCCAAACACCACAATGCCATTGGTATCAATGATGGAGTGTTCACTGCGGTCAAGAGGCCTCTGCACCTTCTTCTCACAATCCAGCACCAGTGTGGCCTGTTTCCTGTGGACGCTGATCGCTATCCGGTGCCATCTGCATTATGGGGGCAAGGACCGAGGTCAGTACAACATATCACTCATAGGGGTCAAAACAAAGACTACAGCACTGGAGTCACCTACAAAATATATTACATTATACTAAGTAATGTATGTACACAGTGACTGCACCAGCAGAATAGTGAGTGCAGCGCTGGAGGATAATATGCACCAGCAGAATAGTGAGCGCAGCTCTGGAGGATAATACAGGATGTAACTCAGGATCAGTACAGGATAAGTAATGTATGTACAGTGACTGCACCAGCAGAATAGTGAGCGCAGCTCTGGAGGATAATACAGGACTTAACTCAGGATCAGTACAGGATAAGTAATGAATGTACAGTGACTGCACCAGCAGAATAGTGAGTGCAGCTCTGGAGTATAATACATCATGTAAACTAAGGATCAGTAACAGGATAAGTAATGTATGTCCATTGACTGCACCAGCAGAATAGTGAGTGCAGCTCTGGAGGATAATACAGGATGTAACTCAGGATCAGTACAGGATAAGTAATGTATGTACAGTGACTGCACCAGCAGAATAGTGAGTGCAGCTCTGGAGGATAATACAGGATGTAACTCAGGATCAGTACAGGATAAGTAATGTATGTACAGTGACTGCACCAGCAGAATAGTGAGTGCAGCTCTGGAGGATAATACAGGATGTAACTCAGGATCAGTACAGGATCAGTAATGTATGTACAGTGACTGCACCAGCAGAATAGTGAGCGCAGCTCTGGAGGATAATACAGGATGTAACTCAGGATCAGTACAGGATAAGTAATGTATGTACACAGTGACTGCATCAGCAGAATAGTGAGTGCAGCTCTGGAGGATAATACAGGATGTAACTCAGGATCAGTACAGGATAAGTAATGTATGTACAGTGACTGCACCAGCAGAATAGTGAGCGCAGCTCTGGAGGATAATACAGGATGTAACTCAGGATAAGTAATGTATGTACAGTGACTGCACCAGCAGAATAGTGAGCGCAGCTCTGGAGGATAATACAGGATGTAACTCAGGATCAGTACAGGATAAGTAATGTATGTACAGTGACTGCACCAGCAGAATAGTGAGCGCTGCTCTGGAGGATAATACAGGATGTAACTCAGGGTCAGTACAGGATAAGTAATGTATGTACAGTGACTGCACCAGCAGAATAGTGAGCGCAGCTCTGGAGGATAATACAGGATGTAACTCAGGATCAGTACAGGATAAGTAATGTATGTACACAGTGACTGCACCAGCAGAATAGTGAGCGCAGCTCTGGAGGATAATACAGGATGTAACTCAGGATCAGTACAGGATAAGTAATGTATGTGCACAGTGACTGCACCAGCAGAATAGTGAGCGCAGCTCTGGAGGATAATACAGGATGCAACTAAGATTTAAAACAGGAAAAATAGCTACTAAATGACAGTTCTGCATTTAGTTTAATTCTATGAACTCTCTTTCTATAGATGTTGGATTGCATTTCTGTCCTTGCCCTATACATTTGCCCACATCTGTAGTTGTCACTCACAGGCCGTATCTTCTGTTGTTTAGCAATTATTTCCGTTGAGCAATTATTAATTATGGGGCTTGAATCATTACAGTGAGAAATCCCTTGTGTTTGCAGAACTTATCTGTGATTGTTGCACAATTTAGTGATAACCACAAATAGCTGTATAGACCCCGGGAGGTTAATCCGAAGGGAGATGTCACTTCCATATGGATATAAATACTCTCTTCTCACCCATCGGGCAGGATTGAACTTTGCAGAATATACTTTATTATTTTGCCAATATTTTTCTCAGTTTAATGATGATTGATATTGAAATCTTTGTGCCCTTTATCGGTCATTTATCCAACAAAATTGTGTTTTTGCAAAATAAATTTAAAAAAATAAACATATTACAGGGACCTGGGTTCCTGGTTTAGTTGAGGTGGGGGATGCAGACTCATTGATGTCCACATCAGCTGATAATGATGCGGAGAGCTCTGCAGTTTTCTCAGTGGTGCAACTTACTAACTTCTGTCACCGCTAAGGACTCTAAGGCTATGTTCACACGGCTTATCCACGGCGTAATTGTGGGACGGATTTCGCCCGCATTTACGGCGTGTGACGTGCAGTGGGGGCGGGGAGGGGGACGGCAGCTCACCGGCCCCATAGACATCCATTGTCCACGGCGCGTATCCCGCTGGGATGTGCATGTCACTTTCTCGAGCGGGGAGGGGAGACGGAATCCATAGTTCTCTATGAGAACTGTGGATTACCGTAATGCCTGGGACGGATTTCAGCTGTATTGGAGCGCAATACGGCTGAAATCCGTCCCCAAATCAGCCGTGTGAACGAGGCCTAAAGGTACGCTCACATGGCTTATTTATGCGTGAATTTGGCAGTGTATTGCGCTTTATATGCAGCGAAATGCGCACCACAATTACGGTAATTCGTAATTAAGTGTTGTCTCCCCAGCGTAGAATACGATCGCACTGGGGGGGTGACAATGCATGTCTATGGGGCCAGCCCCTCCGTGATTTGGAAAAACGCGCTGAACAGCGTGTGGTTCCAAAACCCACGGTGTATTGCGGCGCGTACTATACGCGCTACAATAAACCGAGTGAAAAGACCCTAATTTGCTATTGCAATGCGCCTGCCCAGGGGGAAAAACATTTCCTGCACCAGCAACAACAAAAAATTGTGATCATAATGGAAACACGCACATTAGAATGGTGATAGTTTTTGCACCGTGTAACCAGTCAAGATATTGAGGTTTGCTGATGTCATGTATGTGAGACTCTGGGTGTTGGGTCCAGGAATAAAGCTTGTTTTATGTTTTCCATTACTTGTGATTTGTATCTTACTTACTTGCCGTCAGAAAGGTTAATGCCGCTGAAGAGAGGGTAGTCCTCGGGGCCAGGCTTTCCCAAGTGATCTTCAAACAGAAACACAGGAGACCTTCCCAGTTCCACACCGATTTGCTGGATGCCTTGCTCATTGTAAATGGACATCAGAAAGGACTGGCTTCCCTTTTTGGGTTTCACAGTTAACAAAATGGAAAAATCTTGAGGAAATGGGGAATCTGTGGGGGAAATGTAAAGTGTTAGTCAATGGCGGTAATTAAAGCAAACCTGTCAGACGACGGCAGGTAAGCAGGACTTTAATGGGGTGTTCTGGGATCTAGGAAAGTTCATTGCATGATTAAAAATAAAAGATAAAACTCGCATTCACCTCCCAGTCAATCCCGGCAACCGGTTTGTATATCCTGGAAGTAGCAGTGAATCGTTCACGTGAAAGGTGCAGCCAATCACAGGCCACAACGTCATGTGCACAGGACAGGTGCAGCCAATCACAGGCCACAACGTCACGTGCACAGGACAGGTGCAGCCAATCACAGGCCACAACGTCACGTGCACAGGACAGGTGCAGCCAATCACAGGCCACAACGTCACGTGCACAGGACAGGTGCAGCCAATCACAGGCCACAACGTCACGTGCACAGGACAGGTGCAGCCAATCACAGGCCACAACGTCACGTGCACAGGACAGGTGCAGCCAATCACAGGCCACAACATCACGTGCACAGGGACAGGTGCAGCCCAAACAATGGCCACGTACGTCACGTGCACAGGACAGGTGCAGCCAATCACAGGCCACAACGTCACATGCACAGGACAGGTGCAGCCAATCACAGGCCACAACGTCACGTGCACAGGACAGGTGTAGCCAATCACAGGCCACAACGTCACATGCACAGGACAGGTGCAGCCAATCAATGGCCACGACGTCACATGCACAGGACCGGTGCAGCCAAGCACAGGCCACAACGTCACATGCACAGGACAGGTGCAGCCAATCACAGGCCACAACGTCACGTGCACAGGACAGGTGCAGCCAATCACAGGCCACAACGTCACGTGCACAGGACCGGTGCAGCCAATCAATGGCCACGTCGTCACCTGCACAGGACAGGTGCAGCCAATCACAGCCCACAACGTCACGTGCACAGGACAGGTGCAGCCAATCAGAGGACACAACGTCACGTGCACAGGACAGGTGCAGCCAATCAGAGGTCACAACGTCACGTGCACAGGACAGTGCAGCCAATCACAGGCCACAATCGGTATCACAATGCACAGGACAGGTGCAGCCAATCACAGGCCACAACGTCACGTGCACAGGACAGGAGCCGCCCAACACAGGCCACAACGTCACGTGCACAGGACAGCTGCAGCCAAACACTGGCCACTTCGTCACATGCACAGGACAGGTGCAGCCAATCACAGGCCACAACGTCACATGCACAGGACTTCAGTGACCTGTAATTGGCTGCAGCTGTGATAGGGATGAAACGCGTTCACTGCTCCAAAACCTGTATATCCCAGAGCTCACCTTCTCTTCATCACACCCTGCTCTCAGACAGAGCAGCTTTGTGGTGTTGATGACCCAATTTTTGACCACTCACAAATTTTACTTGCATGGAGCATTTTAGCCGTAAGTCCACACGACAAATGTTCTACCATATAATTTAAAAGGGTCGTCTCATCATTGTTCATCTCACCTCGCCTGTTTTTTTTGGTTTTTATTTGAACTAGGGGGATGTTTCCGGCTTCAACGGGTGCAGTAGAAGCCCGGTCTGTGCATTTTAATCGGCTGGCAGCCCATCAGGAGAGATTTGAACAGGGCTGATCTATAAAAAAGTGTGGCACTTGCAAATGGAGCATTTTAGCCGTAAGTCCACACGACAAATGTTCTACCATATAATTTAAAAGGGTCGTCTCACTACATTGATTCATCTCACCTCAGTCCTGTTTTCTTGGTTTCATTTTGAACTCAGGGGCATGTTTCCTGGCTTCAACTAGGCTGCAGTAGAAGCCAGGTCTGTATCTATAGCAACCAGTGCTGAAAGCCTATCAGGAGAGATCGAACAGGTCTGTAGCTATGGCGACCAGTTCTGAAAGCCTATCAGGAGAGATTGAACAGGTCTGTAGCTATAGTGACCAGTGCTGGCAGCCTATCAGCAGGGATCACACAGGTCTGTAGCTATAGTGACCAGTGCTGGCAGCCTATCAGGAGAGATCGAACAGGTCTGTAGCTATAGCAACCAGTGCTGGCAGCCTATCAGGAGAGATTAGAACAGTGGTCTAGATGAAGTCTATAGCAACCAGTGCTGGCAGCCTATCAGGAGAGATTGAACAGGTCTGTAGCTATAGCAACCAGTGCTGGCAGCCTATCAGGAGAGATATAACAGGTCTGTAGCTATAGCAACCAGCCTATCAGGATAAATCAAACAGGTCTGTAGCTATAGCGACCTGAGGAGCTGATGCAGCCCATACAAGAGGGGATATCTAGGAATAGGTAGGACACTGGTAATGGACACATATTGCAAAGTGACTTGTTTTTGCAAGATCTTTAACATAAAAAGCAGCAGCGATCCCTGTAGTGAGACGACCCCTTTAAGGACTGAAAGTTGCTCTCTCTCTAGAGGTCACACTAATGCTACCGCTCTGGTATACGCACTCTTGCTATGTACATTCCCCCTATTATTTAGGAATAGAAAGGTGCAACTCATATTCCCATGGAACAGGCCAAACCTAAGCCGAGATCATCTCTCTAGAGGTCACACTAATGCCATCTCTCTGGTATATACAGCCTTGCTATGTGCATCTCCTCTTCTGCTATCCTTAACCCTCCTGTCACTTACCAGGGTCATGAGTGATGTACCTGACCAGTAATAGGCAGTGGAAAGGTCATGGGATGTCTTCTCTTTCACAAGGACCCTCTTGTCTAAGCTCAGCTGCACTGAGAATAAGGTCAAAATAGAGAATAAACCCAGAGCTTTTTGCTTTAAACCTGCCCTGTACCCGTCACTGACCATGCACAGCAATGGTGCCTTGAACCCTCACTATACTTGTTAGCCCGGTCAATGCTCGTCATGAGATCCTATTATTCCCAGTTATCCTCCAGTCTAACCCGATTCTCTAAGACGCCCTCTTATTACAGAACGAGTTTGTTAATGAGCACACGCAGCAGATAATATTCTCCAGTGAAGGCTCTTGTGTCAAGTGCGTCACCTCTCAGGAATGACAGGAATCCCCAATCATCTCAGGAGGTATCAGGTAACTTTGCACCGTAGTGAACGCCCAGACAGTAAGTGTATGCAAGTTATACTGGAGACCGCGCTTCCATACGAGTCCCCACGAATGGATCTGCACCTTCAGTCATTTTTAATGAATAATCTGGAGTAATCCTTGTGCAGAAGTAACATACAAGCCCCAGGCTGCAGGGATTGCCCCAGGCTGCAGGGATTGCCCCAGGCTGCAGGGATTGCCCCAGGCTGCAGGGATTGCCCCCAGGCTGCAGGGATTGCCCCCCGGCTCTGCAGAAAAGGAGCGACGATCGCTCTGCAACATTATAATCCCAACAGATATGCAAGGATTGCTCAACCGCCGGGGTTTGCCCCGGTGCAGGGATTGCCCCCAGGCTGCGGGATTGCCCCCGGTGCAGGGATTCCCCCAGGCTGAGGGATTCCCCCGGCAGAGGGATTGCCCCAGGTGCAGGGATTGCCCCCGGTTGCGGGTTTTGCCCCCGGCCCAGCAGGGATTGCCCAGGCTGCAGGGTTGCCCCCAGGCTGCGGGTTGCCCCAGGCTGCAGGGTTTGCCCGGCTGCAGGGATTCCCCCGGTGCGGGATTCCCCCAGGCTGCAGGGTTCCCCCCAGGTGCGGGTTCCCCCCCGGCTCTGCAGGGATTGCCCGGTGCAGGGATTCCCCCGGCTCGCAGGGTTGCCCCCGGTCTGCAGCTTTATAATCCAACAGTATGCGGGATTGTCAACGCCCAAACCACCGTCTAAGTTTGTACATTTTGGCCTCTTATTTCTTCTTAAATATTGCTTACGCTGCACATTTCTGTCTGGTGTTACGTGGGTTTGAGAAAAGACAGAAGGACACCAATCATAGGTTTCCCCATCGACACCGAAAAGGAATGTGTGGAGCCGAGATGAAGGCTACATGATTACAGGCGCTGCAAAACCACAGGGGAAATCACTGACTGGATACGTGGAACAAGGCCACCAGCTGGACGGGTGCCACAGGCAGAGGAGCGCGGGGCTATCCTGTCATACAGAAGCCCTAACAATACAGCTATAGCTAAAAAAAAACCGATAAAAATTAATTTAAAGGGGTCGTCTCACTACAGGAATTGCTGCTTATTTTAAAGATCTTGCAAAAACAAGTCACTTTGCAATATATGTCCATTAACAGTGTCCGCCCTATTCCTAGATATCCCTTCTTGTATGGGCTGCATCAGCTCCTCAGGTCACTATAGCTACAGACCTGTTTGATCTATCCTGATAGGCTGCCAGCACTGGTTGCTATAGCTACAGACCTGTTGTCTCTAGCAGCTCCTCACTACAGGCCAGTAGTAGCCACTAGAGGCCAGTAAACACGCCCCTGAAAAAAAAACAGGAAGGAGGAAAATTAATCGATGTAGTGAGACAACCCCTTTAAGGAAAGTTTCCTTGGGCTTCGTGCAGTGATTTGTGCAGCGTCAGTTTTAGCATACAAAGATGGTGCAGAAACTTCTGATAAACAAGGTGACTCTAAACCAGCAGAGAGTTTTGGATTATTCGGAGACAGGCGACACTTTTCTGCACAGGGAGGTCTTTTAGGGACTTTTCTCCAGCAGAAATAATTTATGCTTTTTCATAGATCTCATGGGACGTCTGTATTATAACCTGAATGACTTATTCTTTTATGCAGTGTGAAAACCTCTGTATCCGTTACCGCCTTGTTTCCAGAGTGTAAATGAGAACAATTCGGCGGATGTTTTGCGGCTCGTGTTCACCAGCAGATGTCTGGGAGCTACTGCTGATTTGCAGGCTGAGATGTACTTTGAGTACCGGGCTTCTCGGGCCTCTTTTTGGGCTGACGGTCTCGCCCGTGGCTCTGTGCTGTAGTAACCCCAGGAGGAGCGCTGTAATCCCTGTGACCTCACTGCTCTTGTTATAGGATACAGAGGACGAGCCAGGGCGCTCCCCTCCTATAGATCAGGATATCAGGATCACTGATCATTCCTCTAGAGGTTCAGACTTGTCTGTGTCTATGTAACACTGATGCTCCAAAACTCTGTGCATTCCAGATTCTGAGAACATTTCCTCCAAAAATCACCAGTAAATTAAAATCCTCGAATCATCCTCTGCTATATCTGCCATAGGCGCTGCTACTCAGCTTTCCTATAGCCCTGAATGGCAAATAAACCATACAGGACTCAGGGATGTTGAAGTGCAAAACAGGAAGATTTGTCCTTCAGGAACACATAGTTGAGACCCCCGGCCACAGCTACATAGCCGCCATTTTGGATTTTCCCAGCTTTTCTTTGTAAATAAATAAGAAATGCGCAAACAACTCGGAAAAAGAAAATCGCTCAATTTCCAGGCGTTTAATAATTACGGATATATATATTTTTTTTTTTATTCATTTCGCGGGGAATGTGAGCTGGGATAGGAGAGAGATTACATTTTTTTTTTTAGGGACAACTTTGTTCACCTGAGTATTTGATATATATATAGATATATATATATACATACATATATATATATATTATATTAATACTACATTACACACACACACATAGATACATACATGCATGCACTCAGTGTCTCACAATAGTCAGGACACTCCTCACCGTGTATCGCAGTGTCAGGTGAGCGGTTATAATCCAATATTTACAAAAATATGATGGGTGTACTTACTTCTGTCGGATACTGTACATATATGTATTTAGTACTGAGTATCAATAAAGGTCCTCAACACAAATATATATCTATCTGTTTAGTAAGGTTATGTATTGATACTCGGTACCTAATCCCCTGCAATACACTGGAGACTGTATAGAAGATTCTGTCGGTCTGTGGACACCACTAGGGGGAGCTCCGGAGCTTGCGGCATCCATTGTCTGAGCTGACTCCAATACTACAGCTATATCTGGTAAGCTCCTGTTCTGGAGGCTGAGGGCAGTCTTAGCGTTGAATCAATTTGACCCAATTAGTTTGAAAAAAAAAATGGCACTCAGGGCTGGATGTACTAACGCAGGGCAAAGAAATAATACGATTGTTTTATGACCACTGAGGGATATTTGTTCAATTCTACATTACACCATTCCACTTCCTTCGTCTTTAGCATAACTGAGACATATGCTGGCCATAGACATCTTGCTATCCCTTTCATCCATTTCACCGCTCTTGCATTGAGACTGGGAATAGTTTATTGTGCCTTCTGCCGTGATGGCCGGGGGCGATGTCTAATTTAAGAAAGCAGAAAGCGACTTTCTATCTATAAAGGAACAGGCTGGTAACAGAGACTTGTTCGTTCTGCCACATTGTGTGATAATAATGGAGCTTTTGGGACAATATCAGAGCCTATAAATTTAGTAATAACCCCGAGTCTGAATGTAGGACGTCTCACAGCGCTGTGCGGAGCATCGATGGCCTCCGGAGACTCCCGATAGGACGCTGTATTAAGGAACCTGCTGTATTAAGGAACCTGCTGTATTAAGGAACCTGCTGTATTTTTTCTTTTCCTATGTGGTAATGTTCAACTCCCGAAACCAAAGAGTCTGTCCTCATTATCAGGCTGACACCGGTTTTATTATTTAAATGAACTTTTCTGAAGTGGAAATGCGGTGTCAGAGGAGAGGACAAAATGGACAAAAGCAGATTAACCCCATTACACGAGGAACGAGGCGGTAACACGATGAAACTGAATGAGAGCTTCTATATTCGGCAGCTACGCTAATAGGAGGTCAGATAAGTGGAAGGAGGTTGGATAATTGTCTTCCGCAGCCGCCGTACGGTTCACAAGAGGTCGTCTGATATCCCTGACAAAAATGGTAAGTTTCTACTACAAAAAGGTTTATTATCAGCATCTATAGGGAAGCGGCTTGGCTAATGCCCCCAGCCAGGTTTTAAGGTTTTTTTCTCTGAATAAGACATTGACCTAAGGGTGAGACTCATGAGTTTTCGTTCTTCTGGAGGAGCTAGTTTGCATAATTCCGTTCCTTGTAGCATTGTCCATATGATTCCAGGCTAGTGAATAAGGGCCAGAGTGTCCTCTACAGTATAAACCATTAGGTGTCAAGTCCCCCTCTATTGGCCCACATATATAAGTGCCTTAGCATGGTACACGTTCATCCAACCACATGGTGGCAGTATTTTATTTGCAAACTGACACAGGATATATTGAGGCATAGATAGATGATAGATAGATAGATATGTGATAGATAGATATGTGATAGATAGATAGATAGATAGATATGAGATAGATAGATGATGAGATAGATAGAAAATGAGATCGATAGATATTGAGGATCGATAGATATGAGAGAGAGATAGATAGATTATGAGATAGATAAATAGGATAGATACGAAAATTAGATAGATAGGTTAGAGATATAGATGGGATATGTGATTGGATAGATAGATAGATAGATAGAAGATAGATAGGAGATAGATAGGAGATAGATAGATAGGTATGAGATAGATAGATAGGAGATAGATAGATAGGAGATAGATATATAGATAGATAGGAGATAGATAGGAGATATGAGATAGATAGGTATGAGATAGATAGATAGATAGATAGATATGATATAGATAGATAGATATGAGATAGATATGAGATAGATAAATATGAGATAGATAAATATGAGATAGATAAATATGAGATAGATAAATATGAGATAGATATGAGATAGATATGAGAAAGATGGATGGATGGATATGAGATAGATAAATAGATAGATAGATAGGTATGAGATAGATAGATAGATAGATATGAGATAGATAGATAGATAGGACAATAGAACCGATCCATGCGGATTTTATAATGGTGGTACATGTAAATGTATTTTAAACCAAGGGTTCTGGGAAGAGCCAAGTTCCTGTCGGAAGTTAACCCTCTGGTCATACAGATGCACAGTTCCTATACCGCCACAATCTGGTGCTTATAATGGTCGTGCACTTGGAGATCTTACCTGGGAATAACTGCTTGGTAGGGGCGCTGAGCTGTGCATTTTTGGACACCCTGTAGGCCACATCTGGTCCCTTTGATGATTTTCTGTTCGAACAAAATCCTGTTGTCTTTTTGACTCCATCGGGTAAATTGTGAAAATCTAAAACCTTCAAAACGTCTGCGGGTTCACCTGTGAGAGAGAGAGAAGGGAAGCGTGAGCCATAAATCATATCCGTTTTGTCCCATTTGGTATTAATAGACGGACAATCCCGTCGCACTCTATGAAAAGATTTTACGAGGGTCGTGGAGATGCTGCTGGTGGCGCCATGGTTATACAGGCCTAACAAGCCCTATGTACGAGTTATGCCTGGCGAGTCTCCTATTATCTATAAGGGCCTCCAAGAGGATCTGTGAGTCACCACCTCGTACCTCATTTAACTAGATCTCTTTAAAAAGAGACACTCGACCTTGCCCCTAGAATTTCTGCCTTGTTAAACAGTTGGCTTTATAAAGTCAGCAGCATAGACAGGCCTGTCAGCTGCAAATAGCCAACATTATTCAATCTCCTGCACCGATTCAGCCAGGAGTCCACAAACTCCGGGTGCAGAGGGTGGATGAAGCCGAAATGTGGTGGGCGATGGCCGCGCCACTATGGTGTAATGCGGTGGTTTTATCATGGAAATCCTACAGCCATTGGCGGCTGCTTGTAGATGGGACCTTGTCCACAGACAGCACGTGATGAGTAACGTGTCTATTTGAGCCGACTTGTATCAATATTACTTTCCATGTATAATTCAATAGGAAAAGTGCAAATCCACATTATTAGAACATGGCGTGAAAAAGGCAACATCCCTGCCTCTAGACTAGAGAGCGGGGGGGAGCTGCAGACATGGGAAGGACGGTCGGCTGCATTGTGGAGCAGTTTGGGGTAAGTTCATGCGCCAGGAATTCAATGCAGATTCCTCTTAAAATGCTTGTGTAATCTGACGACCCTAAGCTTGAATCCACGCTGCAGGTCACACAGCGAGCTATATGCGGATTTCCCCACAGTAAGGATTTCAAATCTGTGCTGCAGAAAAAAAAAAAAGAATGAATATGACCCTTCTCCTAAGCGGATCCTCGCTGGATAAGGCTTCAGCAGGAGGGATGCGGGTATTGATATGAGGCTAACCCCCGTCCAAATCAGAGGCAAGTTCCACCAACAGAATCCTTGGCCGAAACCCAAGGTGATGAGTAGGATTTCTGTTGAGGAAAACAGGTTAAAATTTACTTATTGGAAAAGTGGGACGTGTGAAGACCACTAAGGGGACGTTCACACCAAAGTATATTGGGCGCTGTCCGTGCCGAGAACGTGTTGTTTCCTCCTTGAAAATTCTGTGCTTGTAAGTGCGGAATTTCAACGAGGAAACAACACGGACTGCCCGGAGCAGATTCCTGCCTCCTGTACTTCAGTATTTGTCTGAATGACGACGCTGGTTTTCCATGGCAGTCTATGGGAAGGGCTCGATTTGCATTTTGGACGCTTATGTCCGGTGCAGCAGATACATACAATGTAAAACCTATTAGTTATTCCTCCTGATGCATATCCTGGTTGTTACCAGTGTAATTGTAACGTAACTAGTAACCGGACTCCCGAAATCCTATAGTTGCACTATAAGGGTCTGTTCATACAGCATTGTTGGATGCTTATTTTGGGGAGTATTGTAAACCCAATACGACTCAAAATAAGCGTACAAAATGCTGTGTGAACAGACCCTGAGGCTATGTCTATACAGTACAGCACAGAAATACTGGTGGATTCTCGGCGGTTTCAATATTTTGAAACCACTGAGAATCCAATGGTACATTGTGCTTCAATGAGACAGACAACAATGAGAAACCCGTGCTGTATAGACTGCATATATATATGATACATGGTACATTGTGCTTCAATGAGGCATAGACAGCGATGAGAAACCCGTGCTGTATAGACTGCATATATATATATGATATATGGTACACTGTGCTGCATAGACAGCGATGAGAAACCCGTGCTGTATAGACTGCATATATATATGATATATGGTACACTGTGCTGCATAGATAGCAATGAGAAACCCGTGCTGTATAGACTGCATATATATATATATATACATATACACACACACATACATATACACACACATATATATATATATACACACACACACACATAGTACACTGTGCTGCATAGAGGTCAATAGAAAAGCCCGTGCTGTGGTATATATGTATACAGACATATATACTACAGCACGGGCTTTTCATTGCTGTCTATGCAGCACAGTGTAATATATAAAATATATATATACATACATATATATACATACATATATACACACACACACACACACATATATAATATATATATATATACACATACATATACATATATATATATAATATATATATATATATATATATATACACATACATATACACACACACCATATATATATATATACACTACAGCACGGGCTTTTTACCACCGCGTTAAAAAATTGTACGGACTGACGACAAAATACTAAAACCAACCACGGTTTATGCGCAAGTCAGTGACAAAAACCGCAGTCCAGCATAGGACAAAATGCAGTCAGCTTTCCAACAGTTTTTGTTCTAGGGTTTGTGGACCTATAGAGCAACTATAAACTGTAGCTGTTATTAACACACATGGGAACAAGGCTTCCAGGGGTCAGGCCATGATTACACAGGTAACAAATTGTTCTACGTCCTATGTATTTGCTGCAGCAGAAATCCTCCTTCTTTGTTTTCGGGTGGGGGAAGCCTCCCTGGATAATCTATCACTAGGCTTTAACAGAAAAATTGTAAGGTTTGGAAAAACCCAGAGAAAATGAGCCCTTTGTCCCAAATGTATTGAGCCGCACTGAGCAGACACTGGACTCGCTCTCACACGAGGCAAAGCAGGACACTTCCTTGCACTTCTTTGAAGGACATAAATTGGTAAGGATATGAAGGCGCTGAATGCTGCCAGCTGCTGTGCCTAGGAGGCTGACTGCAGAGTGTAACACAGACACATAACGCAGGAGAGATGTCAGCTCGGGAACAGACAATGAATACATCTCTGGCACTAAAAAGCTTCCTGTGACATCCCCAATTTGTTACCTTCCATGGTGCGGAACAATGAAGCAGATTACCACATCAATCAGGAGGTAAAATATATGAGAGCAAGCAGCATCTCTCTTCATTATCTCTAAGATAACAGGGTGTCACATCCAATATCACCGCCGCTCCTTCTGGTTTTCGGTGCGGGTGCGTGTCCCCTTCTAACCTTATTACCTGGAAGAAAGTTTGTTCTATCATCTATTCCAAGACAAAATAGACACCAGTCTGGAGAGACTAAAAGGAGGCGAACGCCCGTAACGCTGCACGGTGGAGGGCAGGGGGCACCGCATCACAGCTGCATGGCACACAGGGCACGGTGGAGGGCAGGGGGCACCACGTCACAGCTACGTGGCACACAGGGCACGGTGGAGGGCAGGTGACACCGCCACACAGCTAATTTGCACACAGGGCACGGAGGAGGCAGGGGACACCGCGTCACAGCTACGTGGCACACAGGGCACGGTGGAGGGCAGAGGGCACCGCATCACAGCTGCACGGCACACAGGGCACGTTGGAGGGCAGAGGGCACCGCGTCACAGCTGCATGGCACACAGGGCACGGTGGAGGGCAGAGGGCACCGCATCACAGCTGCCACGGCACACAGGGGCACGGTGGAGGGCAGAGGGCACCGCTTCACATCTTCTTGGCACACATGGCACTGTGGAGGGCAGTGGGCACCGCTTCACAGCTTCATGGCACACAGGGCACTGTGGAGGGCAGAGGGCACCGCGTCACAGCTGCATGGCACACAGGGCACGTTGGAGGGCAGAGGGCACCGCGTCACAGCTGCATGGCACACAGGGCACGGTGGAGGGCAGGGGACACCGCGTCACAGCTTCGTGGCACACAGGGCACGGTGAAGGGCAGGGGGCACAGCGTCACAGCTGCATGGCACACAGGGCACGGTGGAGGGCAGGGGGCACTGCGTCACAGCTACGTGGCACACAGGGCACGGTGGAGGGCAGAGGGCACCGCGTCACAGCTACGTGGCACACAGGGCACGGTGGAGGGCAGGGGGCACCGCGTCACAGCTGCATGGCACACAGGGCACGGTGGAGGGCAGGGGGCACCGCGTCACAGCTACGTGGCACACAGGGCACGGTGGAGGGCAGAGGGCACCGCGTCACAGCTACGTGGCACACAGGGCACGGTGGAGGGCAGAGGGCACCGCGTCACAGCTACGTGGCACACAGGGCACAGTGGAGGGCAGGGGGCACCACGTCACAGCTGCATGGCACACAGGGCACGGTGGAGGGCAGGGGGCACCGCCTCACAGCTGCATGGCACACAGGGCACGGTGGAGGGCAGGGGCACCGCGTCACAGCTGCATGGCACACAGGGCACAGTGGAGGGCAGGGGGCACCGCGTCACAGCTGCATGGCACACAGGGCACGGTGCAGGGCAGGGGGCACCGCGTCAAGGCTACGTGGCACACAGGTCACAGTGGAGGGCAGGGGGCACCGCGTCACAGCTACATGGCACACAGGGCACAGTGGAGGGCAGGGGGCACCGCGTCACAGCTACATGGCACACAGGGCACGGTGGAGGGCAGGGGACACCGCGTCACAGCTGCGTGGCACACAGGGCACCGTGGAGGGCAGGGGGCACCGCGTCACAGCTGCATGGCACACAGGGCACGGTGGAGGGCAGGGGGCACCGCGTCACAGCTACGTGGCACACAGGGCACGGTGGAGGGCAGGGGGCACCGCGTCACAGCTACGTGGCACACAGGGCACAGTGGAGGGCAGGGGGCACCGCGTCACAGCTGCATGGCACACAGGGCACGGTGGAGGGCAGGGGGCACCGCGTCACAGCAACGTGGCACACAGGGCACCGTGGAGGGCAGGGGGCACCGCGTCACAGCAACGTGGCACACAGGGCACAGTGGAGGGCAGGGGGCACCGCGTCACAGCTACGTGGCACACAGGGCACAGTGGAGGGCAGGGGGCACCGCGTCACAGCTACGTGGCACACAGGGCACGGTGGAGGGCAGGGGGCACGCGTCACAGCTACGTGGCACACAGGGCACGGTGGAGGGCAGGGGGCACCGCGTCACAGCAACGTGGCACACAGGGCACAGTGGAGGGCAGGGGCCACCGCGTCACAGCTACGTGGCACACAGGGCACATGTGGAGGGCAGGGGGCACCGCGTCACAGCTACGTGGCACACAGGGCACGTGTGGCGGGCTGGGGGCACCGCGTCACAGCTACGTGGCACACAGGGCACGGTGGAGGGCAGGGGCACCGCGTCACAGCTACGTGGCACACAGGGCACGGTGGAGGGCAGGGGGCACAGCGTCACAGCTACGTGGCACACAGGGCACGGTGGAGGGAAGGGGGCACAGCGTCACAGCTACGTGGCACACAGTGCACAGTGGAGGGCAGTGGTCACCGCGTCACAGCTACGTGGCACACAGGGCACGGTGGAGGGCAGGGGGCACAGCGTCACAGCTACGTGGCACACAGGGCACGGTGGAGGGCAGGGGGCACAGCGTCACAGCTACGTGGCACACAGGGCACGGTGGAGGGCAGGGGGCACCGCGTCACAGCTACATGGCACACAGGGCACGGTGGAGGGCAGGGGACACTGCGTCACAGCTACGTGGCACACAGGGCACGGTGGAGGGCAGGGGGCACCGCGTCACAGCTACGTGGCACACAGGGCACGGTGGAGGGCAGGGGCACCGCGTCACAGCTACGTGGCACACACGGCACGGTGGAGGGCAGGGGGCACCGCGTCACAGCTACGTGGCACACAGGGCACAGTGGAGGGCAGGGGGCACAGCGTCACAGCTACGTGGCACACAGGGCACGGTGGAGGGCAGGGGGCACTGCGTCACAGCTACGTGGCACACAGGGCACGGTGGAGGGCATACTGCGTCACAGCTACGTGGCACACAGGGCACGGTGGAGGGCATACTGCGTCACAGCTACGTGGCACACAGGGCACGGTGGAGGGCATACTGCGTCACAGCTACGTGCACACAGGGCACGGTGGAGGGCATACTGCGTCACAGCTACGTGGCACACCGGGCACAGGGGAGGGCAGTGGGGACGGCGTCACAGCTACATGGAACACAGGGCACTGTGGAGGGCAGGGGGCACCGCGTCACAGCTACATGGCACACAGGGCACAGGGCCAAACTGTACAAACCACAAGTGCCAACACTAAAATCATCACTTGGGCGCGCGGCTCATCAGCAGCAGACTCCTATGCAAGTCTCTGACATGAGAGCTGGGTGGAGGCAGATGCAGGACAAGGGGGCTCACATTCTCATCTCCAGACGTGGGTGGGCGTTCAGGAGTCGCTGAGCCCATGGTAATTGGAGGCACCTACCGATGACGCTCATGCATACATATATTGGTGCAGTGTGATCCACTAGAGATGTTCTGAAAAATTGGAACAAAAAAAATCCTTTTGTTTATTCAACCATTTAAAACTGGGACACTGCAGAGTAATAAGCACGCTTACACGTTTCAAGCCATATGTGGTGCTTGTTCACGCTGAGCAAAAACCACATGCAGTTTGAAACACGTAATAAAGAAAAGGATTTTATTTAATACCAAGCGCTGGATTTAGCAATTTTTCATGAAAAATACCACTGGCCGGCAGGATATCCGTGTACATGAGCTAAACCCAGCACTTTATATACACAGCCCAGACCAGCAAACAACAATATCTGTATTTTCTTGCTATCACCAGATATGTGAGCCAGGGAATATAAAAAGGGGAGAGATGGCGCTCCTTGTGAAAGTACGTCAGAAGCTGTTAAAAACAATTATAAACAATTGCCAGGGTGCTCACCTCGATGTGTTGTGCAGATTCCTGTGAGGCACAACACTCGTATGAATATGGGTGGCTCTATCCGAGCCTCGGAAACAGCAGCCGCGTGGTCACCTCCTCCGGATCCAAAAAGTGGACAACGGGTACACTGTAGAATACTGCACAATGTGTGGTGGACCGGGCGCTCATTTCTAGGAACAAATCCTCGTGGTGGACGGCGTTGGATAAAAGGATATATTTATTCCATATGAAAAATGCAGAAGGTGTTAACCTTAGCATAAAAACGTAACACACATAACGTATTTCGTGCCTTAACACCTTCTGCATTTTTCATATGGAATAAATATATCCTTTTATCCAACGCCGTCCACCACGAGGATTTGCCCCTAGAAACAAGCGCCCGGTCCACCACACATTGTGCAGTATTCTACAGATATGTGAGCCGACTTACTGCAAACTGATCACAGTTCAGAAAAACTATCCAAAGAGTCGCTATGAGTCGAAATCAATGGCATCTGACCCATTGTGGTGCGCAAAACCGGATGATACAGGAGTTTCCATGAATCACTTTCAGTGCTGTGCGACACAGTGAAGCAAAACCAAAGCTAACAGCAAGCTTAATATGTTCCCAAAACTGGTTATCACGTTCCCCTGGTGTTATGCGTTTGGGTTTGACCCCATTATATACATCATCATACCACAAAAGTGGACTGCGTGGTCTAAAACGCGTTGGTTCCCATTTGATTTCTTTTCGCTTTTACCCATTTGATTTCTCCATATGGTTGGGCTTTGTCCATGCATTACAAATGAATTGGAGGACGGTTGCTATATATATATATATATATCACGGGCCGCGAGGGGAGCCGTGCACTTATCTGCTGAGCCCATTTTGTGGACAGATTTCCAGGCCTGATACTTAAGAGTGTCCCTGTAACTGGAGGAAGACGCCTTCCAAATCAATGCTGTGCACTGGTCTGAGGCGAGCGGAGGGTGAGAAGCTTTGGACGTGGACTTGCAGAACTGCTGAAAGCAAAGTGCACAAAGCCTCCCAATGTCAAGATGCTAAGATTCCCACTGCTGCAGCGTATGGGAGCTGCCCAGACGTTACCACTCAGTACAGAGGGGGATAGTGTTGGGCCAGCATTATCATTTGTATCGCAGCAACTAGGCCGGGGTCTTCAGCGAGGGGGACGGGGCTAAGAATACCCCACATGCCCATCCTGTGTGACCAGCAGAGGACACCACAGGATCCAGACAGTCACAATCACCGTCAATGGAGCCCTGAGTGATAGTGTCGTCTCTTGTTCAGGTAAAAACCCAATTCAGTGTTTCCATTACTGACAAAAGCAAAATGACACCGAATCAGTCACCTCTGTCATTATCATAGGCAAGTCACTAAAGGGATGTCCTCACCATGCTGTTTCACAGAGCCTGCTCTTCACAGCCAGCTTCAGGTTCTCGCTTCCTGTTTAGGCTGTGGACGGTTCTACAGCTTCAGGCTCTTACTTCCTATTCAGGCTGTAGGTGGTTCTACAGCAGTGATTCGCATTTCAGCTATGCTTTCCCTAGCGGAATTTGTTGGCAGGACATTGGTGATATGGGGTCTAAATGGTGGGAGGGGGGGGGGGGGAAGAGGAGAGGCTACAGAGATCTAAAAGGTTCAAGTCTGTCCGTAAAATAGATAAACAAGCTCCTATGCTGCTTAAAGGGCTTTTGCCACAATAGACTTTGATGGCATACCACTGGGAGGTGTTCTCCATTCTGTTCTATGGGAATTCCCAGTACAGGGGAGCGCTGTGTTCTCCATTCTGTTCTATGGGAGTTCCCAGTACAGGGGAGCACTGTTTCTCCATTCTCCTCTATGGGAGTTCCCAGTACAGGGGAGCTCTGTGTTCTCCATTCTCCTCTATGGGAGTTCCCAGTACAGGGGAGTGCTGTGTTCTCCATTCTGTTCTATGGGAGTTCCCAGTACAGGGGAGCGCTGTGTTCTCTCCATTCTCCTCTATGGGAGTTCCCAGTACAGGGGAGCGCTGTGTTCTCCATTCTCCTCTATGGGAGTTCCCAGTACAGGGAAGCGCTGTGTTCTCAATTCTCGTCTATGGGAGTTCCCAGTACAGGGGAGCGCTGTGTTCTCCATTCTCGTCTATGGGAGTTCCCAGTACAGGGGGGCGCTGTGTTCTCCATTCTATGGGAGTTCCCGGTACAGGGGAGCGCCGTGTTCTCCATTCTGTTCTATGGGAGTTCCCGATACAGGGGAGCGCTGTGTTCTCCATTCTCCTCTATGGGAGTTCCCAGTACAGGGGAGCGCTGTGTTCTCCATTCTGTTCTATGGGAGTTCCCAGTACAGGGGAGCGCTGTGTTCTCCATTCTCCTCTATGGGAGTTCCCGATACAGGGGAGCGCTGTGTTCTCCATTCTCCTCTATGGGAGTTCCCAGTACAGGGAAGCGCTGTGTTCTCCATTCTGTTCTATAGGAGTTCCCAGTACAGGGGAGCGCTGCGTACTCCATTCTGTTGTATGGGAGTTCCCAGTACAGGGGGGTGCTGTGTTCTCCATTCTATGGGAGTTCCCGGTACAAGGGAGTGCTGTGTTCTCCATTCTGTTCTATGGGAGTTCCCGGTACAGGGGAGCGCTGTGTTCTCCATTCTGTTCTATGGGAGTTCCCAGTACAGGGGAGCGCTGTGTTCTCCATTCTGTTCTATGGGAGTTCCCAGTACAGGGGAGCGCTGTGTTCTCCATTCTCCTCTATGGGACTTCCCAGTACAGGGGAGCGCTGTGTTCTCCATTCTGTTCTATGGGAGTTCCCAGTACAGGGGAGCGCTGTGTTCTCCATTCTGTTCTATGGAAATTCCCAGTACAGGGGAGCGCTGTGTTCTCCATTCTGTTCTATGAGAGTTCCCAGTACAGGGGAGCGCTGTGTTCTCCATTCTGTTCTATGGGAGTTCCGAGTACTGCGGAGCTATGTGTTCTCCATTCTGTTCTATGAGAGTTCCCAGTACAGGGGAGCGCTGTGTTCTCCATTCTCCTCTATGTGAGTTCCCGATACAGGGGAGTGCTGTGTTCTCCATTCTGTTCTATGGGACTTCCCAGTACAGGGGAGCGCTGTGTTCTCCATTCTGTTCTATGGGACTTCCCAGTACAGGGGAGCGCTGTGTTCTCCATTCTGTTCTATGGGAGTTCCCAGTACAGGGGAGCGCTGTGTTCTCCATTCTGTTCTATGGGAGTTCCGAGTACAGGGGAGCGCTGTGTTCTCCATTCTGTTCTATGAGAGTTCCCAGTACAGGAGAGAACTGTGTTCTTCATTCTGTTCTATGAGAGTTTCCGACACAGGGGAAAAATGTGTTTGGCTCAGCAATCTATTTGGTAATTGTCTTTTTTTTCCCTCTGCTTACATTCTTAACACTAATTAATGTTGTTAAAATACCCCTTTAATCTCGTACTCCTAAGGGTGTATCCTATGCAGTAATGGTGCATATTTTATCGTGGTTTTCTGAAATTACTGTAAAAATAAAGCACTTTGGCTGTGGATTTACTGTGAGTTTAGAAAACCAAAATTAAAAAAACACCTTAACATAAGGCAACATGTGTATATGCCCCATATCTTCAAAGCTTTGCGGAAACAGAAAAGGGCGACTTCTCACTTGCAGCTGGAGGGTGAGAAAGTGACGACCTCAGTGGCAGCTGAAAAGGCGGCAATTTTAGTTATTATCCAACTTTCCCAGACAACTTGGAAAGAAGCTGATAATGGAAGATGTCATAAGACATTTGAATTTTGTGATAATTAGACAAGAAGATCTATTTCACATCACACAGTCAATACATCCTGACATCATAACGGCCAAACGGCACAATCCCAGGACAGGCCTGGTCATGAAATAAATGGACATATTGACCCTCCCAGAATTCGGACTTCCTGACAGAAGTGTATCCTGGACGCCCATAACTATCTCGAGCTCATCAGTCTAACAGCTGTGACTTGTACTATGGTCTATAAATACAGCTTTGATCTTCCATCCTGGGAGTCATGGTTTATGTCAGGAACAGAGGAAGCGGACAGGACATCAGCAAAAAACAAAACGGGTCCCTGATCATTAGTGCATCACACACTGAGACACATAGCTCCTCGCCAGCGCTGAGCACTAAGGAGATGTGATCTGCAAGAATTTCATAGTGCGGCCGTGGTGAGTCCATGTACAGGTTAGAGATACACTCCCTGCCCTGTGTGCGCATCTAAAGCCATTTCTGTGGTTGATGTGTTGAATCTGCTCGGTGAATTGACTTCAGCATACCTCCCAAGAGTCCCTATTTTGGAGGGACAGTCCCTATTTTTAATCCTTGTCCCTCTGTCCCTCTTAGCTCTATAAATGTCCCTCTTTCATTTGAGAAATAGATTTGCATCAATAAACTAACTCTCTTGCTTTAAAAAGTATCCGATTGCTTCCTCGCTGTATATTGCATAACAACTTGCTTAGTATTTAATCATTGGATACAATGTGATCCTGAAAATGTGGCCTTTTTGGCTTCCTAAAAAGTTGGCATGTATGTGTCTAGGCATGGTTAGAGGCGTGTCTTGGTGTGATGTCATCTGTTTGGGTGTGGTTAGAGGCGTGTCCTGATGTGGCCCTCTTTGCAATCCCTAAAAGTTGGGAGGTATGCTTCAGTGTTATCATAGTCACCGAGGACGATGCGGCCGCCGTCCATAGCTGCCGGTCCCCTATGCTGCACATGCAGGTGGAGGCTTCTGCTGTTTACAGACTACGGCAATTTTCGCTTGTGGACGGCGGTCGCATCATCCTCCGTTACTGTGATAACACTGAAGGTGATTCACCGAGCAGATTCAACACATCAACCACAGACACAGCGGCGAAAGCACAAACAGCGCAGGAAGTGGGTTTCTAACTTGTACATGGACTCAACATATAAAGATTACATTTCATTTATGACTGGTAGTAAGGAATAAAGTGTCTGGTCGGGTAACTGACATACTGTGCTGCACAACCTACCTGCAACTGTTCGTATGGTAATGATCATTCACAGAGCAAGACGACTGTAATACTGCCCTCTATGTACAAGAATATAACTACTATAATACTGCCCTCTATGTACAAGAATATAACTACTATAACACTGCTCCTATGTACAAGAATATAACTACTATAATACTGCCCCCTATGTACAAGAATATAACTACTATAATACTGCCCTCTATGTACAAGAATATAACTACTATAACACTGCTCCTATGTACAAGAATATAACTACTATAATACTGCCTCCTATGTACAAGAATATAACTACTATAATACTGCCCCCTATGTACAAGAATATAACTACTATAATACTGCTCCCTATGTACAAGAATATAACTACTATAATACTGCCCCTATGTACAAGAATATAACTACTATAATACTGCCTCCTATGTACAAGAATATAACTACTATAATACTGCCCCCTATGTACAAGAATAAAACTACTATAATACTGCTCCCTATGTACAAGAATATAACTACTATAATACTGCTCCCTATGTACAAGAATATAACTACTATAATACTGCCCCTATGTACAAGAATATAACTGCTATAATACTGCTCCTATGTACAAGAATATAACTACTATAATACTGCCCCTATGTACAGGAATATAACTACTATAATACTGCCCCCCATGTACAAGAATATAACTACTATAATACTGCCCCCAATGTACAAGAATATAACTACTAAAATACTGCTCCTTATGTACACGAATATAACTACTATAATACTGCCCCCTATGTACAAGAATATATCTACTATAATACTGCTCCCTATGTACAAGAATATAACTACTATAATACTGCCCCTATGTACAAGAATATAACTGCTATAATACTGCTCCCTATGTACAAGAATATAACTGCTATAATACTGCCCCTATGTACAAGAATATAACTACTATAATACTGCCCCCTATGTACAAGAATATAACTACTATAATATCGTCCCCTATGTACAAGAATATAACTACTATAATACTGCTCCCTATGTACAAGAATATAACTACTATAATACTGCTCCCTATGTACAAGAATATAACTACTATAATACTGCCCCCTATGTACAATAATATAACTACTATAATACTGCCCCCTATGTACAAGAATATAACTACTATAATACTGCCCCTATGTACAAGAATATAACTACTATAATACTGCCCGCTATGTACAAGAATATAACTACTATAATACTGCTCCCTATGTACAAGAATATAACTACTATAATACTGCCCCCTATGTACCTTAATATAACTACTATAATACTGCCCCTATGTACAAGAATATAACTACTATAATACTGCCCCTATGTACAAGAATATAACTGCTATAATACTGCTCTCTATGTACAGGAATATAACCGAACTTCTTGTCTTTCCGCCATCTTCTAACCGACCTCACCCTGCTATTTCTCTCTCCGTGTGTGGCACCACCATTTCTCCTAGGCAGCAGGCCCGCTGTCTGGGGGTTTTATTGGATTCTGATCTGACCTTCTCCCCATATATCCAATCCCTTGCCCGCTCCTGTCACCTGCACCTCAAGAATATCTCCAGAATCCATCCTTTTCTCACGGTGGAAACAACTCAAACCCTCATTACTGCTCTTATTCTTTCTCGTCTTGACTACTGTAAGTCCCTACTTGTTGGTCTTCCTCTCTGTAAACTCTCCCCTCTCCAATCTATCCTGCATGCAGCAGCCAGGCTTGTCTTTCTCTCCAGCCGCTATACTGATGCCTCTACCCTGTGTCAGTCACTGCACTGGTTGCCTATTCAGTACAGAATACAGTATACAGCACTCTCACTCATAAAGCTCTCCACAGCGCTGCTCCTCCCTACATCTCCTCCCTAGTCTCTGTCTACCACCCTACCCGTGCTCTCCGCTCTGCTGATGATATCAGGTTACATTCCTCAATCATCCGAACCTCCCACGCCCGCCTACAAGATTTAAACATGTGCGCACCAATTCTCTGGAATATGCTACCGCGGGCGATCAGGCACATTCACAACCCTCACAGTTTTAAGAGGGCCCTGAAAATACATCTTCTCGGTCTGGCCCACCAAGATCCCTAACTGCTATCACACACATCTGTCACTCCCTGCACTTGGGCCCTCACAGGCACTTATCTGTATATAGATGGACTCTCAGGGTGGCAGGGTCACCCAATTTTTATGTAAACCACCCCCTATTTATGTAACATGGCCGGACCATTGTAAACTGAGCACTTCTTAACCCTTTGTCTCACCCATACACCCTAATAGATTGTAAGCTCTTGCGAGCAGGGCCCTCATACCTCGTGTCTCATTTGTAAGTTCTTTTAATGTGTAATGACTGTATGTTTACCCTCTAAATTGTAAAGTGCTGCGGAATATGTTGGCGCTATAGAAATAAAGATTATTATTATAATACCGCCTCATTGAATAATATGGTCGTTTTCTGTGAGATTTAAAACCTAATTACAATTGTTATTTTAAGATTTACTTTACAATCTGAGACCAGGACTATAGCAGTTTATTTGGACAATGAGGACCCGAGGATCTGGGGTGTCACGGAGAGGAGGACAAGTTTCCCAGTAAATCTCTGGTCACATCTGGAGTTGTGATACCCCTCAGCACTGGATGTACTCTGCCTCTCCCTTGTCACAGTATAGTTACTGGAGCATCCAGCGGCCGGGCATCCGTCCAAAGCATGGCCTGCAGGAGACATCTGGGGGACTTCCCACAGCACTGAGACTTCTCCAGCCAACCTGATCCTATCCACTGTCAGCTCCGTATCATCTGCCCCCCTCCCTGGAATGTCATCCTGGAAGGGGTCCAGAGGCCTCAACGAGATTATCTGCAGCATCTGATCGCTTCATGAGTCAATTAGGGAAAAAACTGCAGTCACTATGATTTTTTTTTTTTTTTTATTAAAAAGTACAATCCTCGCTTCCTCCACCCTTCGATATTCATCAAGCCTGACACACCAAGGATACGCTGGCAGGATCTGGTAGGACAGGCAGTTCCTTACTTTCTAATTACAGCAAGAAAGGTCTGGAACACTCACAAATCAAACCCTGTGGAGTCTGAGTCGTTGTATAATGGTCCGACTCCCAAAATATATAATAAATTGGTCCAGTTTAGTTCAATGCAGAGTGAGGAGCAAGAGGAATTGGGTCTGGGCAGTGCTCCTGTTCCCAAATCTTCAGACTCGTCTGATGAGGAGTTTAGTTCTGAAAAGTATTTGGATGACATGGAGCAGGCAAAGCGTTGCTGCGGGGAAAAGATTCTGCTCCCATAGCAAACAGATTGACCAGATTTCAGCAAAATGTTTCACCTGCTTTCAAAATAGTAGAAGAGCCCAACCTGTTCATCAAAACTGACTGTGGCTGAGGCAATTCCTTTATACCCTGACATTGTTAGAGATGTTGCCCTTGTGGTCACCGCTTTGCCCCCAAGTTAGTGTAGAGAGGCCGTTCTCTAGCCTGGAAATAATGAGATCAGATGTGAGGTTGTCTATGCAGGATCTGATGGAGGTGATGCTATTTCTCAGAATAAATTCAGAGACTCCACAAATTTTATGCAAGACGTTTTGTTGAAAGCAGTTTTTCCCACTTTCTGCAGCGTTTTGCAACTTTGCAATTTATTAAAGTTTTTTGGGTTCTCTTGCACTCCCTCTTCTCTCCCCTTACTCCCTCCCCTTCCGTTGTCTGTATGGTCTTCGTGTGACTGTATTATCTGTCTATGTGATGGTAGTCATTTATTGTACCCCAGTTATGGGATTTGGTGTTAATACACTATTGCGCAATATACTGGACCCTAATGAGAAGTTAATATCGCTTGTTTAGTTCATTATCCTGACTTTTTTATGTGTCCTGGTTTTGTTATACGCATTTATGGTAATTGTATTACTGGTGCGGAAATTCGCACATCCGTTATTTTACTGCATGCTACTATTTGTCATATTTAATCTTCTTTAATAAAACTACGTTTTTGAATGTGAAAAAAAAAAGTTTTTGGGGTTCTACAGTTGTATCTAATAAATATATTTTTTGTTCTCCCTTAATAACTTGATTATTGTAGCATAAGGGGACAAAAAGCCGGATGTTACCATTTTACTACAGTTACATTATCACTTAGGCTATGTTGACAGGGCAAAATTTCAGCACGCATTTTGCCGTGTATTTGCGCTCTAATACAGGCGAGATGCGCGGCGAAATTACGGTAATCTATAGTTCTCTTAGAGAACTATGGATTACGCCTCCTCTCCCCGCTCGTTCAATATGATGGTATTGTACGCGTGGGGAGATAAGTGACATGTCAATTATTCGCAGCGAATACGCACCGCGAGTAATGAATGTCAATGGGGCTGGCGGCTGCGGCCCCCAAGCGCTGCGGGAGTACGAGCATATTAGCGCGAGCTCCCGAAAGACACGATGTATTGCGGCACGTACGGTACATCGTGTGAACATACCCTTAGACATACTGTTGTAGCTCTGCTCTATAGATGTATGAAGCATCATACAGCAAACCCGGTGCAATATTAGCCAGACATGAATGCACCAAAGATGACGGGGAGGGGGATGGGAGAGGGCTTGGTTCGATAGAAATGTGCCAAAGTTTGGAGTGAAACGGTCGTGCAAATCCAGTTTCAAGGTGGCTGTGACTCTTTTTGCCGGGACGCATTTATAAAGTGCTGGCAGGCACTATCATACAGACTGTCGCATCGTACACTACTAAATACAGAGGCGAGGCGGCGCAGGGTTCTTACACGTCACCCTAAATCCTCCCCAAAAAAGGTGAAAAAGCAATAAATACTACGAGTACAAGCTTCATTGTAAATAATAAAAGAACAGACACTAAAATAAAGCAGCGCTGGAAAAATACAGAACAACCCCGGGAAGTATCCAAACTATGTGTGAATGTAACGCCCATCAAATACCCAAATGGTAAACCTATAAACACCCCCTGGGGCATAAGAAATGATACAAAGGACACATAGATCATGGTAAAGAACCTAGAAGCAGAACCCATACCGACGGATACAGACCACAGAGGATGCACAGGGACAACCTCCCACGCGTTTCGTCGCCAGCTTTGTCAGGAGCCCATGTATGGATACAGGAGGAAACCCCGGATTTATCTTTATGTCTCTTTAGAAATACATTACAGTGACTATAATATCAATCGCACCGGCGGTGAAAGGCATTATGGGAGGAACATGTCACTCAGAGGAATGGCAGTAATACAAGTGTCAATATTCGCCCCCACAAAGACAGAGCGGACTCTTGTTTGAGGTATTTGGCTGAATGCTGCGGCAGGGTCCGCCCTGGATGAAGGCCGCGTACACAGCTGTTGCTACAATGGCCGGGCTCCGATTTCTCTCCTTAATTAGTTTCAATCCTCCCCTCTCGCCCCAGGGCACGGGGCAACATCTGCAGGAAAGTATATGGCAGCACTTCATCTATTTGCTTTGCTTACAGTACACAGTATCATTCAATACTGTTAGCAAATGAGAGGAGACACAGATGCCTGCGGTATCCCCTGGAGGCGAGACCTGGTTCCTGGGAAAGGAGGTAACATTAGCACCAGAGATGAAGACATCATGTAGGGCTGCAGATCTCACATGTCACAGATGTCAAACGCTAGTCTATCATTCAATAGTATAAGAAAATGACAGAAAACAGATCCCTGTGAAATCCCCCAGAGGCAAAAACTGACCTCCCCTCTGGGGAAGGCATCATGTCAGGCTGCAGATCTCCACTCATGTGTCACAGATGTCAAACGTCAGTCTATCATTTAATAATGTGAAAAATACACAGATCCCTGTGGTATCCCCTGGAGGCGAGACCTGGTTCCTGTGAATGGAGGTAATATTAGGAGCATAGATGAAGGCATCATGTTGGGCTGCAGATCTCACATGTCACAGATGTCAAACGCTAGTCTATCATTGAATAGTATAAGCAAATGACAGAAAGCAAAAAGATCCCCGAGAAATCCCTGAAAGCAAAAACTGACCTCCCCTCTGGGATGAGGGGGTAATATTATGATTAAAGGTGAAGGCAGGATGTCAGGCTGCAGATCTCCACTCATGTGTCACAGATGTCAAACGCTAGTCTATCATTTAATAATGTTGAAATACACAGATCCCTGCGGTATCCCCTGTAGGCAAGACCTCCTGCGTGGGAAGGGAGGTAATATTAGGAACAAAGATGAAAGCAGGATGTCGGACTGCAGATTTCAGCCCATGTGTCACAGATGTCAAACACTAGTCTATCATTCAATATTGTTATTAAGTGACAGAACACACAGATCCCTGCGGTATCCCCTGAAGGCAAGATCCTATCTCCCCCTCTTTGAAAGGGGGTAAAATTAAGACCAAAGATAAAGCTACCCTGCTGGGCTGAAGATCTCCCCTCAGCGGTCACAGATGTCAAACGCTAGTCTATCATCCAATAGTATAAGCAAATGACAGAAAACAAAAGATACCTGCGGTATTCCCTGGAGGCAAAAAAAAAACTACCTTTTCCCTCCCTGGGATGTGGGATAATATTAGGACTAAAGATGAAGGCAGGATGTCAGGCTGCAGATCTACACATGTGTCACAGATGTCAAACACCAGTCTATCATGACAGAATACAAAGCTTCCTGCAGTAACATCTGGAGGCAAGATCCGCCCTCCCCCGTGGGAAGAGGGGATAATATTAGGACTAAAGATGAAGGCAGAATGTCAGTTTGAAGATCTACACTCATGTGTCACAGATGTCAAATGCCAATCTATCATGACAGAATACATAGCTATCTGCAGCATCCCTGGGAGGCAAGTTCTGAAGCTCCTCTCCCCCCCCCCTGGGAAGAAGGGTAATATTAGAACTAAAGATGAAGGCAGGAGGTCAGGCTGAAGATCTACACTCATGTGTCACAGATGTCAAATGGCAGTCTATCATGACAGAATAAACAGCTTCCTGCAGTATCCCCTAGAGGCAAGTTCTGACGCTCCTCTCCCCCTGGGAATGGGGGTAATATTAGAAATGAAGGTGGAGGCACCTGGCTGGACTGGGTGTATCTTCCGCCAGCCTCCCATTCAGGTGTAAATTCTGCATGAAGGAGCGATTCTGAAGCCAGCAGTTTAATCAGTGAATTTGGCATACGACCGGATTTCACGTTTTCCCACTGCTTTCTGTGGATTAGCTGTCTTGCAGGATTTGGCAGTCACTGATGAGTGAAAATGGGTGAAAATGACTATGTACATTGGGAAATATGAGCACTTTTCATATTAACTCTCTTGTTAGCAACTAAATCTTGCACAAAAATTATCCAATCTACCACCCCACCCCCATAACCAAACACTCACTTTTTTTTCAAAGTTTTCCCATTGCTCAGCTCATGTATATACTTTCCGACCACAGGACTGGGAACCGTAACGGCTTCAGGATCAATGGACCACCCTCCTCACCCCGTGTCCTGTTAACTCCCCAGTCCATACATGAAAATTTAAACGTAACCAGAAGCTTCCCCCAAAAACCCGCGCTCGAAAATGGGGAAAGGGGTTTTTTGAGCATTTTCTTTATATTATAGGGGACCCTTTTGCCCGAAATTAACTTTCACAGATGGGAAAAAAGCCCCTTTTTAGACACGGGGATATACCTTAAAACCAGGAGAGACAGAGGAATTTCAGCTGATATACGGCAGAAGAAAATCACGGGCTATAGGGGGAAATTGGGACTCATTAAGACGCGGGACCTGATGGGTTTCCACGAAAGGTATAAACAAGCCACAAGCAATGGATGGGAAAGGGGGAGAGGTTTTTTGCGGGGGCAGAATACGACCCCTGCCACCTTTCCCTTTTCTAAGGGAGTATCACAAAAGTCCCAAGCCAGCAGACCCCCCGATCAGTGCCAGCCAAATAGGCCCTTTCCTTGTTAACCCAGATGCAAAATTATGGCGAAAGTTTTGGCATGAGACTAAATGGGGTGATTCATCATTGTTGGCACAGACCAGCAGGATTTTTGCCAGGGAAAAATGCGACATTAATCTGAGCGGGTATTTCCCCAAACCGCCCCACCCACACTAATGGGGGGAGTAAGTGATCGCTGCCTTAGACAACGAAAAATTTTTTGACTCTTTTGAGTGAGGTTCATTTTATACTTTTGTCAGGGAGGGGGGGGGGTTTCCTTTTTGTTTTATTAAATGGCTCGCCAAATTGTTTTGCAACCCAGGCAGAGTCAGAGAAATGGTTTGCTTTCCCCCCCCTTTCCCATTTGAAAGAGGCACTAGGCGGGGGTGCCCACTCTAAACCGCTGCTCTTCCCCCTTTTTTAAAACCCCCTTCAATTAGGTTTAAAATGTGCATGAGGGGAAATTGGGGGAGGGTTGGTTGCGGGTCTTGAAAAAAAAAAACCGGTTGAGCAATGACAGGGTTGGTGTTTTGGGGAGACCCGGGGGCCTTTTTGGAAATTTTTTGCGGGAAACGGTAAATACTTTTTGGGAAAAACTCGGTTTTGCGGAAACGGGGGGAAATTCCAAACTGTTTATGCTAATGACCTTGACCGAGTTTGGAAACTCCTACCCCTGCCCTTAAAATTTGGCACGCAATTTAAAAAATTTTGGGGGAGAATTTAAAATTTTTTTTAAAAAAAATTTTTTTTTTTTTCATACAAAAATTTTTTTGGTGTGCAAAACCCTCCACCATGGTGAGACAGGGGAGTTTGAGGTTTGAATTTCGGGGCCAACCTCCCTCGCCCCTTTTTGGGAAGGGGGAACGAGTTAAAATGGTAAAATTACCCAAGCCCCTTAAATATAAAAACAGGGGGGCCCCCGGGGGGTTGTTTCCCCAAGCCCGCTTTTCCCAAGCTGTTAACAAACTTTTTTTTTCCTTTTTTTCTATGGGGAGGCCCACCCTGCTGAGCGGGGCTACACTTAAAGCCCCACATGACCAAGGGGGGGTTTTGCATTCCGCCCTTTAAAGTCTATTTTTGAAAGCAAACCATTTTGACAAAATTTTATCAAAATTTTTTCCGGGGTAAATAAAAAATGCCCCATCTGGGGTTGCAAGAGGCACCTTTGATAGCTCACTTGGGGGACTTGCCCAATCGCCTTATAAAAGGGGGAAAATTTGGGTTTCCCGACATTAAAAACACCAATGTTTTTTAAAAATTTGCAGCTGTGCCCGGTGTGGAAAAATTTTTTAATTCACCCTTACGGACATAGGGGGCGAGGCCCTGCTTTGGTCCCCTTGGGTTTCCCGGTGGTGTAACGGGAAAACTGCCAGAACTATTAAGCTCCCAGACTATTTTTTTTCTGGGCTCCCCAAAGGGATGAAAAAACCTTCCCAAATTTGGGTATAAAAAAGGGGAATTTCTTGACGTTTCAGAGAGCAGCTACATTTTTTAAACCTTTCCTGGGACCCTTTTTTTTCCATACCTCATTAATCCGGGCGTGTGGGGCGCATTTTTTGGGGGGATTGAAAGCCCCAGCTTAATACGGAAAACTTAAGGCCTTTAAAAGAGAGGGGTTCCCCCTTAAGAAGCCAGTTTTTTCCCACTACAAAGCTGTTAGGCTGTCGGGTCTCCCCCCTGGCGTCCCTTCAAAAGGGTGGAAAGGAAAATGCCCCCAGTTTTTACCAAATAAAAGCCTCTCGAGCTGGGGAAACCTCTTGCGTCTCTCAGTTTTTGAGTCCCGGGGAACAACTGTTTCCCAAAATTAAGGGGCCCATGGGGTTTATCTTACACCAGTTTGATTTTAAAAAGATGCATTGCTTTTCCTCCCCCGGGTTGCTCCCCGGGGTGGGGGAAGAGAGGAAAAAATTTTAAATTTACATGGTGTGGGAGTGCCCGGTTTTGCAAAAAAATTGGGCGGGAAATTCACTGTTTTTTTTAAAAATTTCACGGGTTTCCCTAATTTGTGTTCACCTGAAAACACCTCTTAATAATGTAGAAGATCAAAATTTCCCGGGGAAATTTTGACCCCACCCTTTATCTGCTCTTTCTCTTCTATGCCAGGAAAAACATTAAATTTTAAAAATTTGGGAAAACCCCCCAAGGTCCCTACTTTAGAGCAAATGGAAACAGCTGGTTAATGCGGAACCCCCCTAGGACAAGATCACATATGCGCAAATTGGCCCTCCCCAAAACGTTTTCCCTAAAATTTTGGGGCAATTGGGCTGCACTCAAACGATGTGAATTGGGGAATGGATGGTGTAAGGGGGGGGCCCGAGACCCCACCACAAGGTGAATTTTAAAATTGAAAATTTTGAAGGTGTGAATGTATGACATAGAGGCAAAGGCATACTGAAAGCACTTGAGGAAATACTACAATTGATGGGGGACTTTTTAAAACCCTTTTGGGCATTGCCATTTAACGTGTGCTATATATAAATATACTACTAAAAGTGGGTTTTAAGTATACCTCCTGAAAACATTATCTGGGGGCACAGCTGAATTTATTTAAAGTATATTGCTATTGCCGATTCCCCCCTTTGAAAAAGTATACTCTCTAACTTTGAATACTTTTAATCCTCTTAAAACATGTGAGAATGTTGGTTTTTGTCTTTTTGTGTCCCATTTTGGGAAAAATTTTAAAAAAACCTTTAAAAAAAAAAAAAAATGGGGGGATAACATTTGACAGGGAAAACGGACAGGGGGCAACATTCAGAAACGAGGTTTTGGGGCTGCAGTCATATTAAAAGTCATGGGAAACTATAGGGGGTGTTTCCATCTTACAAACTGATGGCATATCAATGCAACGGCCATAAAAGTAAGAAAAGGGTGACTCCCAGATTTTGGGACCCCCCCCCTAATTACCAAAAAAAAGCGGGCCCTGAGACACCCATTCCAGAATGGAGAAGTGGCCACGCTTGCACAGTTACTCTCCATCAAAGGGGTCGTCTCACTACATTGATTCATCTCACCTCAGTCCTGTTTTCTTGGTTTCACTTTGAATTCAGAGATGTGTTTACTGGCTTCTACTAGGCTGCAGTAGAAGCAAGGTCTGTAGCTATAGTGACCAGTGCTGGCAGCCTATCAGGCGAGATCACACAGGTCTGTAGCTCTAGCAACCAGTGCTGCAACATAGGAGAGATCACACAGGTCTGTAGCTATAGCGACCTGAGGAGCTGATGCAGCCCATACAAGAGGGGATATCTAGGAATAGATAGAACACTGTTAATGGACACATATTGCAGAGTGACTTGTTTTTGCAAGATCTTTAACATAAAAAGCAGCAGCGACCCCTGGAGTGAGATGACCCCTTTAATTTCCATGGAAGTTGCAAGTACAGCCAAGTACGAGAACTTCTCCAATCAGAAACAGGCACTTAATAGGCCCATTTTCCAAAATGGATTTGGGTCCCAGAGGTGGCACCAGCACCTATCACACTTTGGTGGTGTATCCTATCCATATGCTATTAATCTGCAAGATGGAAAAACCTCTTTAATGGGGTGTTCCCCTGAGCGCACTTCCGGTTCTAGGTCGGCTCGCAGCTAGCTACAAGCCGACCTTTGTCCTTATTGATTTCTATGGGAGTTCTGGATAAAGTCTGGCACAATGGCTCGGCTAAATTTGGAATACCCATAGAGATCAATGGGGAGGGGGGCCGTAAGCACTCCCCCTGCTCACGCTGTCACATAGTCGGCTCTTAGCTAGTTCTGATCCAATCTCTATTGCAGAAGTACAGTCCCGGGAACACCACTTTCAGATTGTTGCACTATAGATCCAAATCGCCTCGACTTGTACCAATGATTTACAGAATTAACATTTACAGCCGAGATTCCCATAGCTCATCCGGGTTGTACGTGAGGACCAGCAAACACAGGAGCAAGGACAGCAAAGGTCCCGTATAGACGGATCATATACGATTGCCGCACATCAGGATCTGGAAGCCACACCCAAACCCTGGTGCAAATGCTTCCAAATGTAACCCAAACCTCTGCAGAGAGGCGGCGAGCTCAGCCCTGCGTGTGGAGTTAGGAGCATTCCTTCATACATCTACCTGCCACTCACATGTCAGAGCTAACAAGCCGCTTCCAAACCGGCTCCATCATCGCAGGTGAAGCACGTGGCACCCACAGACTTGACCAGGGCTGAGAATGATTCATTTCCATATGGAAAAGGTTTGGAAAAATGAGGTAGCACAAGCATGAGATCACTCACTGACGGCGACACAAAGCTCTCCAGCCAAGAAAGGGAGAGGGGATTTATGCGCAAAACTGGGGCTCTATGGGGTGTAGTCCCCTGAACTGCTGCTAACGTACACAAGATAGGGCTAAGAAAGGTTAGGAGCAGCAGTTGTGGGTGTATACAGGCACAGAGTCCCCCAGTAACACCTTCAAAGAGGTATTCAGCGGCCAAAAATAAAAGCAGGAAACTTTATTGCATCACACAGTAACTCCAACGCGTTTCGAACCATGCTGGTGAATTCGAACCAACATGGTTCAAAACGCGTAAGTTATCTTGGCACAGAAGACTTTTTATATCCCGTTTTTGTATGATACAATAAAGCTTCCTGCTTTTATTGATGGACACTGGATACCCCCTTTGACCGCTTGCCGATAGTCTTATCCGTGTGTCTACAGAATTATCTGGACTCTATGGGCGACATGTCAGAAAAGAGGAGGCGCCACCACGACAGTCTTAAGGTGCATTAAATGAGAGTATAGTGCGCCTGAATGATGAACCTGTCAAAAATTTGGCGTGTGGTCTACCTTGACTAGTATAGTTGATGTATATATTTAAAGCGCCTACTTTAGGAGCATTCAAATATGTGGTGCCCTGCGTAAAATGTGCCTGGTGTTGGTGCACGACAGTTCATTTATATAGAGAATAGGCGGCAACAGTTTTCTGGCGCAAAATACACCAAGATATGGCATAGCCCTAATTGGACGTCAACCTATGTATTTAACAAATTAAGGGTGAGCCCCTATATTTCCTTTTTTCTTTTGTATAGACAGAGCCCCCCATAAACTACATTACAAGGTTTCATCATTGGTGCAGATATGATGTCTCAATCATGACCAGGCCCTTTAACCAATTCCCTTATTAGCAAATACATTGCTGTTCTGATTTTGCTTCCTTTCAGAGTTAGAGCAGTTCTTATCTCCTGCTTGTGTACACAACTTTATAGGTTACCAACCACCTCTCTCTGCTCTAGCAGTGGACAGGATGGTGACGTCACATTCTGCTGTGTCTTTTCAGCAGCACAGGAGCATGTTTATACTTCTTTCTGACAAATTTTAACTCTTTAGAGTTCTGTAACCTTCTGCCCTGTTGTTAAAACCCTCACTGATGTCCCTCTAAAAGGCTCAGCTAGGAATAGCAGAGCTGAAATGTCAGTCAGTGCAGTAGAACCACCCACAGCCTGAACAGGAAGTTGGAGCTTGAAGTTGTAAAACTGCCCACAGCCTGAACAGTAAGTGGGAGCCTGAAGCTGTAAAACTGCCCACAGCCTGAACAGTAAGTGGGAGCCTGAAGCTGTAAAACTGCCCACAGCCTGAACAGGAAGTGGCAGCCTGAAGCTGTAGAACCGCCAACATTCTGAACAGGAAGTGGCAGCCTGAAGCTGTAGAACCGCCCACAGCCTGAACAGGAAGTGGCAGCCTGAAGCTGTAGAACAGCTCACAGCCTGAACAGGAAGTGGCAGCCTGAAGCTGGCTGTGACTCTGTGATTCATCTCTGTGAGACCATTCCTGTTTGGTTGACACGTCACATTTTCTTTTTGCGTTTCAGATGTATTAAAATAAAAAAAAATCATTCAAAGTGTCCTTTAATTCCCTTACATTTGATAAGGATTTCACCTGGGTGCAACAAATCAGCAAAAATCAGCTTTTTAACAGAAAAAAACCCACAAATGCATGAACCCAGCTGAAAGGGATTTCACTACAGTAATCAAGAGCAATAAGTCAGATCACAGATAAATCCGGTGCACGCACCTATTTGCCACTGATCAATCTTTTCTCCTATGATTTGATTTTCACATATAACGTTGTACATATCGGCCTCCGTCCGTGTGATAAGAAGAGCTGCACTCTGTATTCTTACGGGTGGGATATCTCAGTAATGAATCACTTTATCCCCTTGGGATCCCAAAAGCAATATTCCCATCAGCAACAAAAGAATGCATTATATTAAATCAACACAGGATGAGAGAACTCTAGGGAAAAGCCTTGATCATAGTGAGCATGAAGGCGCAGGGGCGGGTGAACAGATTAGGAGTCTATTCCAGCTCATAAAGAGGAGCTTTGTGACACAAGGGGGGGATCTGTGCAGGTAGGTGGGTTCACCACACTGTGCTCTAAGGCTTCAGCATGGTAACTACCAATAACCGTCTCACCCTGATACACAAGGGATACAGAAGTATTTGCCTTAGACAATTACCTATCCACCTCCCAAATAAAAATGTCAAGTAAGATTTATTACAAAGCTATGGAGAATGATGCTGAACTGGTTCTAGGCGGGGGCGCTGTTGCATTGGCATCTATGGGGAAGACATCTGGGAAAGTGGTGAGTAGTGGTATTGCAAGTCCTATTTATAACCCTGTAAGGAGTAAAATTACTTTCCTAGGGCAACACAATTTCCGTTTGCTGCAGGGAAGTCAAAAATAGAGAGAGGTGCAATGCAAACCCTCCACGCTATAAAATAAGGAGGAATCTCTGTACGACAGCCGGGAAACAAACCAAATGAATGGCTGCCATGTCTGATACCTGTGCACCACCGACATAGATCGGACAGGATAACAGAAAACAGGTCCAATGAGGCAGCAATAAAGCACTATGGAAAAACCAGAGAGAACAAGATCTGAAAATGTTCCTTCTATTTTCCCCTTAGACTCACATGGAGCGGGTCGCTCCTTTTTCGATTGCCCGCTCTATCTAGTCAAACTTTTCTCATAGATTTCTATGGAGAGCGAAGCTCGTGTTCTGATTGGTTGATTTTCAACCCTCGGCCAATCACGCCTTCAGCTGCGTTCCCATAGAATACAATGGGCTTTGTCGCTTGGGTTCCTATTGGATAGGAAGGATTACAGCTTTTTCTCATAGGATATAACAGACGCATGTCTCTCGGATTCTGATTGGATGGAAGCTACCTGTCCCACATACAGTAGCCAATCACAGAGGGAGTTATGTTTCCCATAGAGGATAATGGAATTAGGTTGGGGATTGTATTAGTGGTCACCTCAGGACCCAATGTATCTGCCATTCAGGGTCATTAGAAAGCGGAGTGCCATCCTCTATGGGGATTGTATTGGAGGTCATTGGTAGAGAGTCAGCACAGGACACAATGTATCTACCATTCAGGGTCATTAGAAAGCGGAGTGCCATCCTCCATGGGGCGTGTATCTGTGGTCAGCACAGGACACAATGTATCTGCCATTCAGGGTCATTAGAAAGCGGAGTGCCATCCTCTGTGGGGATTGTATTGGTGGAGGGTCAGCACAGGACACAATGTATCTACCATTCAGGGTCATTAGAAAGCAGAGTGCCATCCACTATGGGGATTGTATTGGTGGAGGGTCAGCACAGGACACAATGTATCTACCATTCAGGGTCATTAGAAAGCAGAGTGCCATCCTCTATGGGGATTGTATTGGTGGAGGGTCAGCACAGGACACAATGTATCTGTCATTCAGGTTCATTAGAAAGCGGAGTGCCATCCTCCATGGGGCGTGTATCTGTGGTCAGCACAGGACACAATGTATCTGCCATTCAGGGTCATTAGAAAGCGGAGTGCCATCCTCTATGGGGATTGTATTGGAGGTCATTGGTGGAGGGTCAGCACAGGACACAATGTATCTGCCATTCAGGGTCATTAGAAAGCAGAGTGCCATCCTCTATGGGGATTGTATTGGTGGAGGGTCAGCACAGGACACAATGTATCTACCATTCAGGGTCATTAGAAAGCGGAGTGCCATCCTCCATGGGGCGTGTATCTGGTCAGCACAGGACACAATGTATCTGTCATTCAGGTTCATTAGAAAGCAGAGTGTCATCCTCCATGGGGCGTGTATCTGTGGTCAGCACAGGACACAATGTATCTGCCATTCAGGGTCATTAGAAAGCGGAGTGCCATCCTCTATGGGGATTGTATTGGTGGAGGGTCAGCACAGGACACAATGTATCTGCCATTCAGGTTCATTAGAAAGCAGAGTGCCATCCTCCATGGGCGTTGTATCTGTGGTCAGCACAGGACACAATGTATCTGCCATTCAGGGTCATTAGAAAGCGGAGTGCCATCCACTATGGGGATTGTATTGGAGGCCATTGGTGGAGGGTCAGCACAGGACACAATGTATCTGCCATTCAGGGTCATTAGAAAGCGGAGTGCCATCCACTATGGGGATTGTATTGGAGGCCATTGGTGGAGGGTCAGCACAGGACACAATGTATCTGTCATTCAGGTTCATTAGAAAGCAGAGTGTCATCCTCCATGGGGCGTGTATCTGTGGTCAGCACAGGACACTAAGTAGAACAGAACCGTTAAGCTTTGCGCTCCTTGCCTCCTCTAACCCTCTTGGCGCGGTTTCCTGCAGGGCGGTATCGTTACCACCTCTGGGGTCTCACCGTACAATAGACGTGGCGAGCCCTCCTGCGCCCCCCGGCAAGAGATTTCATCAGGTTTTTCAATAATGAAGGATCCGTCAGCTTTCATTGGGAGAGAAGCTGCAGCCTCAGGTTTGGACGTGTGCGGTATGCAGGTTCAGGGACCCCACCCTCCTCCAATGGGGGAAGCAGATAGAAGTGTGTCCTCCCATCCACAGAACTGACGCCGCTCCCCAGCGCTCATCCCTGTAACATGGTGGAAACTTTATCTGACATCGCGGAAGAGACGGAGGGAAAGCGAATCGGCCAAAATAATGTCCCAGAAGACGGAGCCACCAAAGCCGCAGAAGATTATACCAGCGCTGCGAGCCCTACGGCTGAGCCGGGAATCCAGGATTGTAGAGAATAACACCTACCTATAATGGACAGCAAGCAGCGAGACCCCCCCACACTGGGGCGAGTGCCCTAATCCAAATATACAGAGCCGAAAATTACTGCATAACAGAGATGGGAGAGCCGTGCAGGGTCCGCAATACACACTGAGGACAGATAATAACTGGCAAAGGAGCCAGGAGGAGTGGTACTGTGCACTACATACATAATGACAGCACATACCGAGAATAGCACACAGCACTAGAGTAGTGGTACTGTGCACTACATACATAATGACAGCACATACCGAGAATAGCACACAGCACTAGAGAAGTGGTACTGTGCACTACATACATAATAACAGCACATACTGAGAATAGCACACAGCACTAGAGAAGTGGTACTGTGCACTACATACATAATGACCCGCACATACCGAGAATAGCAACACAGCACTGAGAAGTGGTACTGTGCACTCCATTCATAATACAGCACATACCGAGAATAGCCACAGCACAAGAGAAGTGGTACTGTGCACTACATACATAATGACAGCACATACCGAGAATAGCACACAGCACTAGAGAAGTGGTACTGTGCACTACATACATAATAACAGCACATACTGAGAATAGCATAAAGAACACAGGAAGTGGTACTGTGCACTACATATAGAATAACAGCACATACTGAGAACAGCACACATGATAAGATGCGGTAAATACATAACAGTACATACTGAGAATAGCATGGGGCACACAGGAAGTGGCACTGTGCACTACATATAACATAACCGCACATACTGAGAATAGCAAACAGCACATGAGAAGTGGTACTGTGCAGTACATGTAGAATAACAGCACATACTGAGAACAGCACACAGGACAAGAAGTGGTACTGTGCACCACATTAATAAACCACATACTGAGAATAGCATAAAGCACACAAAAAGTGGTACTGTGCAGTACATGTAGAATAACAGCACATACTGAGAACAGCATACAGGACAAGAAGTGGTACTGTGCACCAAATACATAACAGCACATACTGAGAATAGCATAAAGCACACAAAAAGTGGAACTGTGCACTACATATAGAATAACAGCGCATACTGAGAATAGCATACAGGACAAGAAGTGGTACTGTGCACTACATATATAACAGTACATACTGAGAATAGCATAAAGAACACAGGAAGTGGTACTGTGCACTACATATAGAATAACAGCACATACTGAGAATAGCACACAGGACAAGAAGTGGTACTGAGCACTACATACATAATGATAGCACAAAGTGAGAATAGCACACAGCACATGAGAAGTGGCACTGTGCACCACATACATAACAACACATACTGAGAACTGCATAAAGCACACAGGAAGTGGTACTGTGCACTACATGTAGTATAACTGCATACTCAAAATAGCATACAGCAAATGAGAAGTGGTACTGTGCAATACATACATGATAACAGAACAAGCCAAGACTAGCATACAGCATAAGTGGTGCTGTGCAATGTCCACATGAGCACAGACACCAGAATAGAAGGTGGAAGAGGAAGTGTATCGTGTAAATACTTCCCCGCCTCTGTACATGGACCCTTTCTACCTCACACAGCTCAGTCCTATATGTGGACTTCTGTGAGGTTTGCTCTGTTAAATGCATTCTCCTGCAGGGCTTCTGTACATGCTGCAATAGCTGCTGGGGCATTGGAAGACTGCGGCCGGGAAGCCCTGGGAACCTGTAGCGGGTGAGAGGTGCAATAGTCAAACTCCTGGGAGGCTGTAGTGGTTCCTGTCTGGGGGGTGATGAGACCCCCGATCTTGTGGGCCAGTAGTCACAGCGAGGTCAGTTTGTCCTGCCGGCTTATACAGTGTGGTGGAGAAATAGGTTTGAAGTGTAGCCCAGAGGGTGACGCATAGGGAATGGCCCGGGTGGCACCGCTGAGTGCGGCAGGTAAGGCCTGGTATATAGAGGAGTGGGGCTCCGGAGGAACAAGTCTACTCCGCTGAGAGATGGAGACGCGGTGTCAGGCCTAGCAGGGCCAGGACAGGAGGCAGCCTGCTGGCCTTCAATGAGGAAGGGGAAAAGTCCCTCCTTAAGGAGAGGAACCAATAAATTGGGGTGTGTGAGGGTTTACTTGCCGCTCAGACCTCACTGACCGTTTTGCATAAAGCAATGGCTTATGGGAAAAGAGCTGAGGAGCTCCACAGCGCCCTCTATTGGATGTAGTTATCCTCAGTTCACATGTAGCTCGCAGGAGCCTAGCAATGTGAAAGGGATTTGAGCCAAACCAGTTAAGTTCAACTACAGACAGCTGTTTCGGGGTATTTGCCCCTCGTCAGTGCAGTGTAGAACTTACTGGTTGGCTGGGTGAGAGGCAAGAGTGGCTTCTGAAAACAGCTGTCTGTAGTTGAACTTAACTGGTTTGGCTCAAATCCCTTTCACATTGCTAGGCTCCTGCGAGCTACATGTGAACTGAGGATAACTACATCCAATAGAGTAGGCCTTCAATGAAGCAGACAAGTGTGGACTGTAACCATCACGACTGCCGTGCCGCCCCGTGTGAGGGGTCAGGACAATCTGATCTGCACATCACATTACAAGGTCCCCTCCTATACAGAATAATATGGAGGTATCCAGAGTAATATTCTCAGCTCATAGGACAGGACCTGATACCTGTATAGAATACGCGCCGTGTGCTATACAGGAAGACCGTAATAACTTATCTTGTTCTACAAGAAGCTGAATGTATGGTTCATGGTGCGATGCAGGGAAGGTGGCGACGGCTCCTGCAGGGGAGGACTGGAGATGAGCTGCATTCAGTCACTGGCAGACAATAGTGGCGCCATCTTCCTCCTGTCAGACAATGTACGAGCGCTGTCACTGTCTACACAGATTGGGTTACCTGTCCTGCTCTCTGCACATCTCAGGGGAAATGTCTGGGACACTTATCAGATCTATCCAACAGGGCCTCAGTATTCAGACACAGGCACCAAATGATGTCACCGGCGCGCCCTCCTGCAGAAGACGGGGAGGATGAAGATGCCCTAGAATAGTACAACGCTGAATCTAAGCCGACTGCACGGAATACTGCCTGGAGCTGTGTATCTAATCTTATCCTGTGTGATACTGTCTGCTGAGCTGTGTATCTAATCCTATACTGCCTGCTGAGCTGTGTATCTAATCCTATGTGTGATACTGCCTGCTGAGACTGTGTATCTAATCCTATCCATGTGTGATACCGCTGCTGAGCTGCTGTAATCTAATCCTATCCTGTGTGATACCCGTCTGCTGAGCTGCTGTATCTAATCCTATCCTGTGTGATTACCTACTGCTGCTGAGCTGTGTATCTAATCCTATCATGTGTGATTACCCGTCTGCTGAGCTGTGTATACTAATCCTATCCTGTGTGATACTCCGTCTGCTGACTGCTGTAATCTAATCCTATCCTGTGTGATACCGTCTGCTGAGCGGTGTATCTAATACTATCCTGTGTGATACCGTCTGCTGAGCTGTGTATCTAATCCTATCCTATGTGATACTGTCTGCTGAGCTGTGTATCTAATCCTATGTGATACTGTCTGCTGAGCTGTGTATCTAATCCTATGTGATACTGCCTGCTGAGCTGTGTATCTAATCCTATACTGCCTGCTGAATCTAATCCTATCCTGTGTGATACTATCTGCTGAGCTGTGTATCTAATCCTATCCTGTGTGATACTGTCTGCTGAGCTGTGTATCTAACCCTATCCTGTGTGATACTGTATGCGAGCTGTGTATCTAATCCTATCCTGTGTGATAAACCGTCTGCTGAGCCGTGTATCTAATCCTATCCTGTGTGATACTTCTGCTGAGCTCATCTGTGTATCTAATCCTATCCTGTGTGATACGTCTGCTGCTGGCTATCAGCTGTGCATCTAATCCTATCCTGTGTGATACTATCTGCTGAGCTGTGTATCTAATCCTATCCTGTGTCATAACGTCTGCTGAGCTGCTGTATCTAATCCTATCCTGTGTGATACTATCTGCTGAGCTGTGTATCTAATCCTGTATCCTGTGAGTGTGTATCTGTCCTTGTCTGCGCCCATGTATCTAATCCTATCCTGTGTGATACTGTCTGCTGAGCTGTGTATCTAATCCTATCCTATGTGATACTGTCTGCTGAGCTGTGTATCTAATCCTATACTGCCTGCTGAATCTAATCCTATCCTGTGTGATACTGTCTGCTGAGCTGTGTATCTAATACTATCCTGTGTGATACTGTCTGCTGCGCCCATGTATCTAATCCTATCCTGTGTGATACTGTCTGCTGAGCTGTGTATCTAATCCTATCCATTGTGATTACTGTCTCTGACTGAGATTCTAGTGTATCTAGGCCCAGGGGGGGACCCTATCCTGTGTATACGTGTGTACTTTCTGCTGAGCTGTGTATCTAATCCTATCCTGTGTGATACTGTCTGCTGAGCTGTGTATCTAACCCTATCCTGTGTGATACTGTCTGCTGAGCTGTGTATCTAATCCTATGTGATACTGCCTGCTGAGCTGTGTATCTAATCCTATACTGCCTGCTGAATCTAATCCTATCCTGTGTGATACTGTCTGCTGAGCTGTGTATATAACCCTATCCTGTTTGATACTGTCTACTGAGCTGTGTATCTAATCCTATCCTGTGTGATACCGTCTGCTGAGCTGTGTATCTAACCCTATCCTGTGTGATACTGTCTGCTGAGCTGTGTATCTAATCCTATCCTGTGTGATACCGTCTACTGAGCTGCCCGGCACATCCATGGACCTCATCACAACTACGTTGTGATTGTGCTTCTAGGACTTGTGTAACTGAGGCCTAAATGATGGTTAGAGGGAGGAACAACCAAAAAAAAGCAGGAGAGCAGACGCTCCTACACCAAATAATATAATGGAGTGCAGTATATAATACACCACATAATATAATGGAGTGCAGTATATAATACACCACATCATATAATGGAGTGCAGTATATAATACACCAAATAATATAATGGAGTGCAGTATATAATACACCACATAACATAATGGAGTGCAGTATATAATACACCACATCATATAATGGAGTGCAGTATATAATACACCACATAATGGAGTACAGTATATAATACACCACATAATGGAGTACAGTATATAATACACCACATAACATAATGGAGTGCAGTATATAATACACTACATCATATAATGGAGTGCAGTATATATGACACCACATCATATAATGGAGAGCAGTATATAAAACGCCACATAATGGAGTACCCAACTCTACATCTCTGGCCCAGATGTCACTTCTCTACTCTCCCGGATCCCTGACTGTCTGTCCTCCATTTCCTCCTTCTTCTCATCACGTCCCCCTAAAACTAAATGTGGAGAAACAGAACTCATCATCTTTCCCCCATCCCTCTACCCCTCCCCCCTGATCTCTCTAACTCAGTCAAGGCTTTTACACTCTTTCACCGGCCCGCAAATCGCTGCTTGGTAATCCTAGACTCCGCTCTATCTTTTAAACCACACATCCAACCCCAACCTCTGCTGCCGCCTCCACCTAAAAATATTTCCCGAATCCGCTCATTCCTCAACTAGACACCACAAAAATGCTGGTCCATGCCCTTGTCATTCTCCCACCTAGACTACGAACATTTCCTTTTCAGTGGGCCTCCCATACACCCTCGCCCCCTCCAATCCATCCTTAACTCTGCTGCCCGTCTTATCCACCTCTCTCCTCGCTACTCCTCTGCCTCTCCCCTCTGTCAATCCCTTCACTGGCTTCCCATTGCCCAGCGAATTCATTTCAAGCTACTATCCATGACCTACAAGGCTCTCCATGACCTCTCCCCTCCATACATCTCTACCCTAATTTCCAAATATCTCCCCTCCGCACTCTCCGCTCCTCACAGGACCTTCTTCTCTGCTCTCCTCTTATCACCTCCTCACATAACCGTCTCCAAGACTTCTCCCGTGCTTCACCCACACTCTGGAACTCACTGCCCCAACACATCAGACTCTCCTCCACTTTCACCGGCTTCAAACGTAACCTGAAAACCTACCTCTTCAGGCTTGCCTATAACCAACATTAACCGTGTTGCACTCCTCCGCCCCACAAACATGTCTGCCCCTCACCTTCTGTCTCTTCACCCCTTCCCTGTAGATTGTAAGCCCTCGCGGGCAGGGACCTTTCTCCCTCTGTACCAGTTGTTAGTCACTTATTGTCACTTTGTAATTGTCTTACCAATGTTATTTATGTACCCGCCTGAAATGTACAGCGCCCTGGAATCAAAGGCGCTCCAAAATAAATGATAATAACAATAATAATAATAATACAGTATATAATACACCACATAACATAATGGAGTGCAGTATATAAAACGCCACATAATGGAGTACAGTATATAATACACCACATAACATAATGGAGTGCAGTATATAAAACGCCACATAATGGAGTACAGTATATAATACACCACATAACATAATGGAGTGCAGTATATAATACATCACATTATATAATGGAGTGCAGTATATAATACACCACATAACATAACGGAGTGCAGTATATAATACACCACATCATATAACGGAGTGCAGTATATAATACCCCCACTCAAAATAACGGAGTGCAGTATATAAAAACCCACATCATATAAGGGAGTGCAGTATTTTAATACATCACATCATATAATGGAGTGCAGTATATAATACACCACATCATATAATGGAGTGCAGTATATAATACACCACATCATATAACGGAGTGCAGTATATAATACACCACATCATATAATGGAGTGCAGTATATAATACATCACATTATATAACGGAGTGCAGTATAAATCCCACCACATCATTTAATGGAGTGCATTTATTATTACACCACATCATATATCGGAGTGCAGTATATAATACACCACATCATATAACGGAGTGCAGTATATAATACACCACATCAAATAACGGAGTGCAGTATATAATACACCACATAACAACGGAGTGCAGTATATAAAACACCACATCATATAATGGATTTGCAGTATTAATAACCACATAATGGAGGTGCAGTTATATAATATACCACATATGGAGTGCAGTATAAAATTTACACCACATAATATAATGGAGTGCAGTATATAATACACCACTATATAATGGAGTGCAGTATATAATACACAAAAAATAATATAACGGAGTGCAGTATATAAAAACACAACATCATATAGTGGAGTGCAATAATAATAAAACCACATTATATAATGGCTGTATATAATACACCACGTAAATGGAGTGCAGTATATATTAAACCACATCATATAATTGGAGTGCAGTAAATAATAACACCACATCATATATTGGATAGCAGATATATAAAACGCCAACAAAATGGTGTGCAGTATATAATCACCACATCATATAACGAGTGCAGTATATAATACACACCTTCATTATAACGAGTGCAGTATATAATAACACCACATCAATAACGGAGTGCAGTATAAAAATACACAACATCATATAACGGAGTGCAGTAAAATAATACACCACATAAATATAACGGAGGCAGTAATATAATACACCACATCATATAACGGAGTGCAGTATATAATACACCACATCATATAACGGAGTACAGTATATAAATAACCACATCATAATAAGGAGTGCAGTATATAATACACCACATCATATAACGGAGTGCAGTATATAATACACCACATCATATAACGGAGTACAGTATATAATACACCACATCATATAACTAAGTGCAGTATATAATACACCACATCATATAATGGAGTGCAGTATATAATACACCACATCATAGAATGGAGTGCAGTATATATTACACCACATCATATAATGGAGTGCAGTATATAATACACCACATCATAGAATGGAGTGTAGTATATAAATACCCCACATCATATAATGGAGTGTAGTATATATTACACCACATCATATAATGGAGTGCAGTATATAATACACCACATCATATAACGGAGTGTAGTATATATTACACCACATCATATAATGGAGTGTAGTATATATTACACCACATCATATAATGGAGTGCAGTATATAATACACCACATCATATAACGGAGTGTAGTATATATTACACCACATCATATAACGGAGTGCAGTATATAATACACCACATCATATAATGGAGTGCAGTATATAATACACCACATCATATAACGGAGTGCAGTATATAATACACCACATCATATAATGGAGTGCAGTATATAATACACCACATCATATAATGGAGTGTAGTATATATTACACCACATCATATAATGGAGTGCAGTATATAATACACCACATCATATAACGGAGTGCAGTATATAATACACCACATCATATAACGGAGTTCAGTATATATTACACCACATAACAAAGCTTGAAAATAACAGAACGAGAGCCTTGATCTGGGGAAACGCTTTGATATCTCCCCCGCGGGGGCCGGTGTCGGGCGACCTCCATTTATCCGGGTCCCACATGGAGAAAACTTCAAGAGGAGATGAAGCATAACTTCTTCGATAGGAATCTGTTCACACGGTCGCACTTGTGAATGAGGCCGTTCAGAGCGGGGATGGGGCACTGGCCAGTCTGATGTTCAGAGACCGAGCCCTCACAGTTTTAACCATTGGTGCTTAGCAAGCATCGCTGTATTGGCAGATGCAGAGAGCGGAAGTAAGAGGCCGGGGCAGGGTTATACTCAGACATGGAGAAGGATACTCTGCGTACTGTCCACCATCATACTATAGATATAATCCAGCTACCTAATGGTGCCCTAGAAGATGGCTTAGAGAGGTTCTCCCACTGATGGCGTACTGGTCCCTAAAGGTCTTGGCTCAGAATGGAGATGTGGTCAGGCTTGCGCTCAACTCTCTATTCTGTTCTGAGTACAACTGAACACAGCGCTCCCCACTACTGGGAACAGAATGGAGAACACAGCGCTCCCCTGCCATAGAATAGAATGGAGAACACAGCGCTCCCCTGTACTGGGAACTGCCATAGAACAGAATGGAGAACACAGTGCTCCCCTGTACTGGGAACTCCCATAGAGGAGAATGGAGAACACAGCGCTCCCCTGCCATAGAATAGAATGGAGAACACAGCGCTCCCCTGTACTGGGAACTGCCATAGAACAGAATGGAGAACACAGCGCTCCGCTGTACTGGGAACTGCCATAGAATAGAATGGAGAACACAGCGCTCCCCTGTACTGGGAACTCCCATAGAGGAGAATAGAGAACACATTGCTCCCCTGTACTGGGAACTGCCATAGAGGAGAATGGAGAACACAGCGCTCCCCTGTACTGGGAACTCCCATAGAGAAGAATGGAGGACACAGCGCTGCCCTGTACTGGGAACTGCCATAGAACAGAATGGAGAACACAGCGCTGCCCTGTACTGGGAACTCCCATAGAACAGAATGGAGGACACAGCGCTGCCCTGTACTGGAACTGCCATAGAACAGAATGGAAACACAGCGCTCCCCAGTACTGGACAGAATGGGAACACGCGCTCCCCTGTACGGAACCATAGAGGAGATGGAGAACACAGCGCTCCCCTGTACTGGGAACTCCATAGAGGAGAATGGAGAACACACGTGCTCCCTGTACTGGGAACTCCCATAGAGGAGAATGGAGAACACAGCGCTCCCCTGTACTGGGAACTCCCATAGAGGAGAATGGAGAACACAGCGCTCCCCTGTACTGGGAACTGCCATAGAACAGAATGGAGAACACAGTGCTCCCCTGTACTGGGAACTCCCATAGAGGAGAATGGAGACACAGCTCCTGCTAGAACAGATGGAGAAACAGCGTCCCCTGTACTGGGAACTAACATAGAACAGAATGGAGAACACAGCGCTCCCCTGTACTGGGAACTCCCATAGAGGAGAATGGAGAACACAGCGCTCCCCTGTACTGGAAACTCCCATAGAACAGAATGGAGAACACAGCGCTCCCCTGTACTGGGAACTCCCATAGAGGAGAATGGAGAGAACACAGCGCTCCCCTGTACTGGGAACTCTCATAGATGAGAATGGAGAACACAGCGCTCCCCTGTACTGGGAACTCCTATAGAGGAGAATGGAGAACACAGTGCTCCCCTGTACTGGGAACTCTCATAGATGGAGAATGGAGAACAGAGCGCTCCCCAGTACTCTGAACTCCAATAGAGGAGAATGGAGAACACAGCGCTCCCCTGTACCGGGAACTGCCATAGAACAGAATGGAGAACACAGTGCTCCCCTGTACTGGGAACTCCCATAGAACAGAATGGAGAACACAGCGCTCCCCTGTACTGGGAACTCTCATAGAGGAGAATGGAGAACACAGCGCTCCCCTGTACTGGGAACTCGCATAGAGGAGAATGGAGAACACAGCGCTCCCCTGTACTGGGAATTCCCATAGAACAGAATGGAGAACACAGCGCTCCCCTGTACTTTGAACTCTCATAGAGGAGAATGAAGAACACAGCACTCCCCTGTACTGGGAACTCCCATAGAACAGAATGGAGAGTCGTCTACAAGCCTGACTAGATCTCCATTCTGAGCAGACACTTTCAGGGACCCGCACCTATGAGAGTTTGATGGCTTATCTGATCAATAAGCCATCAAAGAGCAAGATGGGAACATCCCTTTAAAGTCACCATTAATCAAGTTCCAAGAAAACTGGGCTCTGATATATTTCAAACACTCTGCCCCTAACATAAATATATGAAAACATCATAAATTTAGCAAAAATTTAAATTTTTTCCCTACATGAGCTCCCAAGACTCCATGCATACAGCCAAATTTGGGATCTTTTCATGAATAGCATCCATAGAGATCCATTGCCCCATATTGTACCTCCAGAGGTGCAGTCTATGAGTATCTTACATAAAACTTATTACCGGTCTCTCGAATGGAAGAGGTTGACTGAATCCGTTAAAGGGCTTTTGCCACGAAGTGAGTTCCTTACCTCCTTATCAGCTCAGGGAAGAATATAAACAAAGCATGCTAAGTCATGAACGCTGCAGGGGTGAGAGGGAGGGGGTGAGCAGAGAGTGAGGAATAAGGGAGTGTCTCAAAAGTTAACTCAAATAATAACATTACAACAGTGGATTCTCTATACAGCAGACAGACTCATACACTGCACTTTCTCCACAGTCCCTTGAAAGCTCATTCATGTTCCCTATCATCAGATAAGAAGTGCAAACATGCAAGCTCTGCCAGATCAGCTCCTGTCAGCTCTCCTGGTCGTGCCTAATGTAAACTTTCAGGAAACTAAGGGGGACTGAGAAATGCTATAGCTCTCAGAGGCTTCACTTTTTTTTATGGCATATATTTAGAAAAGTGATTAAATACCCATTTTGGAGGATCCCACGTCAACATTACATCGTGGCAAAACCCCTTTAATCACGTTCTAATCTTAACCGGTTAGGTTTTTGTACTTTGCAGCATTCCCGCAGCCTGCGTTATGTCTAAAATATTTATGTTTTGGATGTTGTATGTTTTTGTTAAAATTACACTGTTCTATTAGGCCCTGTTCACACGACGGATTTGGCCGCGGTTATGGCAGCGGGTTCCGCCGCGGCCAAATCGTGTCTAGTTTATTAACATGGTTTCCTATGGGAAACCACGGTAATATTCACACTCCGCAGGTTTGGCCGCGGCTCCGGGGCCACGGCCAAACCCGCGCGTGTGAAGGACTCTCCTGTCAATTCCTGATAGGGAGTTCTCTGCGCGGTGGTCGCGTGGTGCTGCCGCGGGTGGTGCGCGACTCACGCCGCGGTTTGCCCCCTGCTATTAATTTGCATGGGACGCAAACCCTCGGCGCAATCCATGCCCCTAACCACGCCCCTTCCGTGCCGAGACCACGCCCACGCCGCAAACCCGGCAGACGCGAGTTTGCGGCGCGGTTCGACGAGGTTTTGGCCGCGGCGAAACCCGCGGCCAAAACTGTCGTGTGAACGAGGCCTTAAAATAAAAAGATTTATTGCATCATTAAAAAAAAAAAAAAAAAAAACATATTACAAAAGTACACAATGGTCAATGTTCACAGAGGCACAGAGCACGAAACATCATAACAACCCCACATGAAACGCACAGGAGGTATTGGCCATAAGCACCACTGACCCAAAACGCTTAAAGACTATAACACTGGCCTCCATCTTTGGCGACAGGGAAGGACTATACATATTGGATGATGCACAAGTCGCTGGGTGCAAGCAGCCGCCTCCAGATCTATTGTTCAAACAAGGCCCTAAAAAATAAAAATTTCAGCAGTCGTGCTCCTCTGGTCTAATAACAACAGAGACATAAATCACGCCGGCGCGCGCCGCATTGGGGGATTCAGGCGATGCAATTTATTCTCCAGCGTTTTTATTTTCCAGTCAGTGCCAAAAACACCTTGGAGGTGCAATGTGCGGCGAGCTGCAAAATGTCCAAGATTCCCATTTTAGATATGAAAGGAATGAATCTAAGGTTTCATCTCCTTCTTGCCTCTTATCCGATTACCTGCAGGGCAGACCTGCTTTATACCAATGTCAGTGACATGAAATAACTTCTTCAAAGACAAATCTACAATGTTCGGGGAGGGAGAGCGAAAGGAGAGAGAGGAGAATACAGGGCGACGGGGAGAGAAGGAGAGCAGAAAGAGCCGGCCATAGACAATGCAGGGACGGCGACTGCGGCATCGGCAATGAAAGAGCCCGCGCTGAATCCTCAGAAGTCGCCTTCTAGCGCCTGCACAACGGGGTCACCCGAAAAAAGCGGCCGCGCGTGGAACCAACAATCATCTGCAATTGGCCAACAAAGCCGGGAACAAACGACTGCGGCAGATCAATGGGCGCAAGGATGTAGCTCATCAGATAACGCAGCGGCGCCGGTCGGTGGCCCGCAGATCAAGAGTCACAAAATCACACAAAGGGGCTGGAAATGGCTAAAGTCGTCCATTGCAGCCGAATATTAACTCTATGATGGGATATCAGCCCAATACCTGGGCCTTATATACTACAGTCAGTGATGCCTAATAGTAACTGATGGATATTAGTGGTTATACCTGGGCCTTATATACTACCGTCAGTGTATCCCTAATAGTAACTGATGGATATTGGTGGTTATACCTGGACCTTATATACTACAGTCAGTGATGTCTAATAGTAACTGATGGATATTAGTGGTTATACCTGGGCCTTATATACTACAGTCAGTGTATCCCTAATAGTAACTGATGGATATTAGTGGTTATACCTGGGCCTTATATACTACAGTCAGTGATGCCTAATAGTAATTGATGGATATTAGTGGTTATACCTGGGCCTTATATACTACAGTCAGTGATGCCTAATAGTAACTGATGGATATTAGTGGTTATACCTGGGCCTTATATACTACAGTCAGTGATGCCTAATAGTAATTGATGGATATTAGTGGTTATACCTGGGCCTTATATACTACAGTCAGTGTATCCCTAATAGTAACTGATGGATATTAGTGGTTATACCTGGGCCTTATATACTACAGTCAGTGATGCCTAATAGTAATTGATGGATATTAGTGGTTATACCTGGGCCTTATACCTGTATACTGTAGTCAGTGTATGGACAAGTGCTGCGGTCCTGGAATAGACTGTCAGTACACAAATCACTTCCATTCGATATGCGATTCCCTGTAGGATTAAACCACCAACCTGACACTGATCCGGATGACTGAGCGCACCTTTATAGGCCGGGCAGATTGCCAGCTTATATTACAGCATCTCTGAACAGCAGACTCCTCCACGGCTGCCTTCGCCGTGTGGATGGAGCCTCCACTCCAAATAAGACACTTTGCATTGATAGAAAAGGCAAAAAAGGTTCACAGCTCCCACTGCCACAAATTAGACAGATAGCCACACTGCAGCCCCCAACCCCTGCGGGCATGAGCGCCACGGTGTAAGAAGACATAACAAACATACAAATTTAACAATAGGCACTCTTTCCATTTGGCTCCGATGACCTGATTAGCTGGAGACCACATGAGGGTAGCTCCCCATCTTTCCTCACTTGGGGGCTTTTATCTGCTCGCCTAATGCCGCTGCCATGTGGTATAAAGTTATGTGTTGATGCTTTCCTCGCAGGATAATGTAACCTAGAGCAGGGGCTGTTGGGTTGCCGGGCCGCTCTCCCTACTTGCACTGGTGCAGCGGTGGTCTTAATAAGGGAGCATGCCTATTAGGCTATGTTCACACGGCTGATTTCAGAACTGATTCATGTCGGATTGCCGATCGTAAATACGTTCCGAAATCAGTTGCAAATCAGTTTCCAATAAGTGCCACTAAGCGTGGCACGTACTTGGAACCGATTCCAGACAGATTCACCATCCCCATTCATTATAGGTGGTGAATCCGTCCGGAAATAATTGACATGCACATTGTTTTTCCGGCCGTTTTGCGGCTGCAATCCGCGGCCGCAATCCGGAACGGAAATAAGTGTCGTCTGAACAACGACACGTATTTCCCATTAAAATCAATGTAAAACGGCCAGTTACTTGTGAACACAGCCTTAGTGTAGGCACATAAAAGAGGTTACCATTAAGTTGCAAGGGGCTTTTAGAATTTGATCAAAATGTGCACTGAAAACCTCATGTTCAGTTTCGTAGATTGTGCACAGCACCAATAGATCGATATATAGTATGCTGATGTGCGACTATGTCTTTTATCTGCAGGTATGAGATTTAGGATTCTTTCCATAGGATAAATGTACTTCAAAAAAATCCCAATAAGAAGTTACCAGTGATGACCAAGTTCACATACTACACATTCACAGTGACTGGCCCAAGTATGTGTTGCAGCGAGCTGTAAACCCCTTTAGCCTCTCTGTCCTGAAAGGTGCTAGTGAGAATTCAGCCTTATGTACACAGTGACCCTAACTCATGGGTGTAACTACAGCCACAGCAGCTGCTGTGGGGTCCCACCCAGATACCAGAACACGGTTCCTTTTTGTAGGGAACAAGTAGCCGGTGGTCTTCTGCTTTCTAGCTCTACTGTGTGGGTTCCCTGATATATAGCGGTATTATTATATCCCCAGCACTACCATGTGGGTATTTTTATACCTTTATTTATTGCTACGTCTGCTGCAGTTTTAGTTTATTGTCATTAGGTGGTTGGGGCCCCATTTTGCTATAGAGCCCTATGTATTCTATTTGCCCCCCGTCCTAATCCTTTATGCATATTGGTGGTCATGTGTCCCACACATCCTTCTCATGACAGACACACTTTAGGAATCATAGCGCTACAATGTGCTGCAATCGCTCCTAACACCATGCACCGAGCCGCCCAACCAGTGACATCTGCAGACACCAAAGTGTTTCACTGATAACTAACAAGAGGCGAGTACTTTGGCACTTAACGATCGGTGATGAGGTCCACAGCACATCCCTTAGAGCAAAAGGCATTATCAGCCAAAAATAGATCTCCAAAACCACCACAGAGCGTTGACTCAATCCAAATAAATCAAGCCCCCGCTCCCACCTCCTCGGGAAATCCAGTTTATTTTCTCTCCAAGCCTTTTCTTTACTTAAGAATCAGACAAGATATTTGCTTTTCTCACTCTTGGGAACAGTCAAGTAAACTCTGCCCAGAAGTGATGACCACAGAGTGTGTGCGAGGAGGCTCTCGCCGGAGCTAAATGAAGACGGGCAAGTCTGCAGACACTGCAAATAGCACGCTCTCAGGCCTAAATATCCCTCAGCTGTCAAGCACCGGGTCTGGATTTGCATCTACTGTCCGCTGAAATAACACTCCAGTGCTACAAACAAGCAACTGATAGATTTGTAAAGAAGGGCGAGGAGTCCCCAATGTCCCTGAGAGCAGCAGAGGAGGCTTGTGTGTGTCCCTTCTGACAGTAAGGCACCAGGCAACACTGGGGACAGGTCTATAAAAACCGAGCTTCATGCACGTGTCAAAATGTGGTGCTAGTAGCCAGTGTTGGACTGGGGGGCCTGGGGCCAGCCCCATGGTTACTGTACATACTGCACATACATTTTGTAACCTATATTTTAATCTTTGTCTTTCTTTCTGGTACATCATGGAACAACACTGAAGATATAACACTTTAATACAATGTAATGTAGTCAGTGTATAACTTGCATAACAGTGTAAAGCGTCCCCCAAGCCAATCATGCCCAGGAGCCCATCATATGCAGCAGCCATCATACACAGGAGCCCATCATATGCAGCAGCCATCATACACAGGAGCCCATCATATGCAGCAGCCATCATACACAGGAGCCCATCATATGCAGCAGCCATTATACACAGGAGCCCATCATACGTAGGAGCTCATTATATACAGGAGCCCATCACGCGCAGGAGCCCAAGATACACAGGAGTCCATCATGCCCAGGAGCCCAAGATATACAGGAGCCCAACAAGCACAGGAGCCCAAGATATACAGGAGCCCATCATGCCCAGGAGCCCAAGATATACAGGAGCCCATCATGCCCAGGAGCCCAAGATATACAGGAGCCCAAGATATACAAGAGCCCATCAAACACAGGAGCCCATCAAACATAGGAGCCCATCAAACACAGGAGCCCAACAAACATAGGAGCCCATCAAACAGAGGAGCCCATCAAACACAGGAGCCCATCAAACACAGGAGCCCATCAAACACAGGAGCCCATCAAACACAGGAACCAATCAAGCCCAGGAGATCATAAAACACGGGAGCCCAGCATGCCCAAGAGCCCACATTGCACAGGAGCCCACCATGCCCAGAAGCCCATTATATACAGGAGCCCATCTTGCCCAGGAGCCCATTATATACAGGAGCCCATCTTGCCCAGGAGCCCATTATATACAGGAGCCCATCTTACCCAGGGCCAAAGATATACAGGAGCTCATCATAAGTAGGAGCCCATCATGCCCAGGAGCCCACCACACACTTGAGCCCACTGGGGGTTTCCCCTAATTTCACAACAGTCACATTTCTTGCCCCGTTTACATATTCCAACGAGAAAATATTGTTTTTCCCGTTTCCTCACAGCAAAGTCTAGATAAAGCACAATCCCAATTAACAAGTCATTTGATCCATTCTGGAAGCAGAAGCCGACCTCCCCTTCAGCCAGCACCTTGATGAAAAGTTAAAAAAAGTAAAGCTGCACCAGGTGCCCTTTTGCTCTTTCTGACCCCGTGTCCAACCCACGGATGGTCAGATCCAAATTCCTGCACAGGTGGGGCGTCCGGCAGCATCCAGGGGGCCGCAGAGATGGATGATTTTTGTTAAGCGATTCGACCTGGAGTTTGAAGTCGGGCGTACACGTGGCTGCAATTACTCTATAGGAGAAAGAAGTAACGACGGCTGAACAGGACAAAATTCTTCTCACTTTTTGATCAGTGGTTTCTTTCTTCCACGTTTCCCGTATTCAGCTACCGATACTGAGAGGAAAGTAGTTTATTAGAGGAAATGACAGGAGGGACAGGTCAGCATAGACTGTAGCTGTGTTTTACTAAGTATCATTAGGTGTCTTCATGCTTTACAAGAGAGAGTATGAAGAAAGGAAAGTGTTACGAATAACAGGAACTCTCCTGCAACTTCATCCTCCCCTGCTTACCAGGTTATCAGGAGTCTCTGTGTTATGTCTGTCTTCTGTTGTTTGTATTTGTCTGCTCAAGATCTTTGCTTGTCAGCTCTGGCTGGCTGGCTGCGCACCTGAGCTCATTAGATACTTCTATTCTCTATAAAGCTCATTTAAGTCTGCAAGTCTGATTGCAGAGCATACAGTGAGGTCCTGTCTAGTTCTGATATGTCAAATTATTGCTTCTTGCAATCCACTGTCTAGTTCAGTTTTGTCTAGTTCTAGTATATTTTTGTTTCTTGATCAAGTTCCGTTTTGGCAAGTTCTAGAGTTTGTAGTCCTTGAGAAAACTAGTTTGGCCTTTGCGTAGTTCCTGCCAGGGAGAGCTGATGTTTGTATTAGGGTCAATTGTGGCTTAGGGACATCATTGAGGGAAAGCTTTAGGGCAGGGATCTGCAACATCGGCTCTCCGGTTGTTGGGAAACTACATCTCCCATCATGTCCACTAATATAGATTATATAAATTCATGGTGGGAGTTGTAGTTTCCCAACAGCTGGAGAGCCGACATTGCAGATCACTGCTTTAGGGTCAGTTTTATGGACAGAGGCTCCGCTGTTGGGGACAGCTATAGGGGCGGTTTAGGAAAAGAATTGGGGATAAGTTAGGGTCAGTTATTGCTATTACTCTCTAGTTCCTGGATTACCCCACATGTGGGATCCCCAACAACAATGCATCCGACACGATCTGCTCGCTGTCCATTTGCTAAATCATCCAGCGGTCTTTATTCTTTGATTAAGGCCATGTTCACACGCTTATTTTCACGCGCCGCAATTACGGTAATCCATAGCTCTCATAGAGAACTATGGATTACACGGTGTACCCGCGCATACAATACGATACACGCCGTGAACAATGCATGTCTATGGGACTGTCACCTGACTTAAACACCCCCCACCCCCTCCTTCATGCTTTGGGAATACGCGCGGATCAGCGCGACTCCCAAAACAAACGGCATATTACGGCGCGTACTGTACGTGCCGCCACCACGCCGTGTGAACATAGCCTTAGTTGTTCTTCCCTGTTTGGCTTGTTTGTTGTTTGGAGTCCACCAGCGTCGTTACAGCAAGTTCGTATCCCCCGAGCAGTGGTTCACCTCATCCTGAGACACAGGGACCTAGGGCTTGTTCTCCGTTGTAGAAAAGTAGGGATGCCAGATTTGGATGCTACTGCTTCACTTTTGTGCAAGTGGAGCACTTCACAGATTCATAGAACTTTTTGAGAGGAAATACAACAGAATATTAAAAAAAAAGCAGGAGCTACATCCTCTGCAGACATCACCTCTATTTTTAATTCCAGAAAGAAACATCATTTGAAGCACAGACTTTCCAGACTCCAGCAGATGATTTAACATGTATCTGGGCCTGAACAGTATCCGCAGCCTCCACATCTAGAGTCGGAGACTTTGAACTGCATCACATAGAATAGGATATGCAAGACATGAGAAAGTCAACACAGAATCTAAAATTTCAAGGCTCTGGGCTTCCCAAAAAAATAACAACCGAGAAAGGTTCAAAGAACATAATCAATTTGTGTCAACTTTTGCAGTCACTTCATTTATGAGGAAAGTACAAGTTCTCTATGTGCATCTCTATTTGTTGTAAATAAAACACCTCCTGCCCCATTCAGATCAAAAGGATTTGGGATAAATAAAAGAATTGGCGCTGACACATGGAAATGCCGGTGCGGTGACACTAATCAGACTCCCACATTTCTCTCTTATCTCTAATTGGGAGGCATAAACTCTTGGGATGACTGACAAAGGCAGCAGAGAAGATAAAAGAACCTGGAACAACAGATATCTGGTGGATTAGTATGAGGGAGCTCATAAGAAGATCCTAGCATGTAATATAGACAGAACAGTGTTTATCCACTAGCAGGGTGCAGCCAGCACATTGTATATAGCTGCTGGGATATTGCAGGGAACAGCATTCCTGGTGCACGACTCCTTCACATTACCACCAGCCAGTTATCAGATACATTACTTTTGGGGAACCCAGCGACCACGCGCGCCGACCCAGCGACCACGCGCGCCCACCCAGCGACCACGCGCGCCCACCCAACGACCACGCGCGCCCACCCAGCGACCACGCGCGCCGACCCAGCGACCACGCGCGCCCACCCAGCGACCACGCGCGCCCACCCAACGACCACGCGCGCCCACCCCCGACCACGCGCGCCCACCCAGCGACCACCCGCGCCCACCCAGCGACCACGCGCGCCCACCCAACGACCACGCGCGCCCACCCAATGACTACATGCGCCAAGTGCAAAGGAACTGTTGCGTTTTCAAGCTACTTGCAAAATCATTAAAGAAGCTATTTGACTTGAAGTAGTTCCTCAAACCAGATAAAGAAAACTAATCATCCTGAAGAGGGTCGTGCCCTTTAAATCCTAAAATATACCTTGTGACCTTCCAGCCTTCATCTATCTTTCTGAATTTCCTACGCCTACTTACATAAGTGACAGGTACTTGAAGCAAGGTCATGAAACAGAGCGGCTGTTTAAAAAGAAGCAAAATGAGCTACAAAATACTTCGCCACAACCTGAAATCCTAACCACCTAATCCCACCTGAAATTGCCAGGACCCCAAAACTGCAACACGTTAAAAAGGAGTAAATTTGTATAGACGCCAATGGGCTGTCAGAAGCTATTACCGCAAAATACTGCTAAAATGTAGTGACCTCATTGAAGGATAGAGTTAGAGTTTGGGCACCTGGGGGACCAGCAACAATTACCCGTTGTAGAGGCAGACCCCAACCTAATGTGGTTAGAAGGGCAATGTTACTAGTCACACTGCGGCCCACCACATGGACTGTGCACCCTTAGGGTATGTTCACACGGCGTAATTGTGGGGTGTATTTTGGCACGTAATTGTGCTACAATCTTCCAAAATTACACCCGTCTTCCATGGCGTACAATACGCGCATATTATAGGCAGGGAGAAAGAAGTGACATGTCACTTGTTCCTGGCGGTTCCGCGCCGTGGATAATAGAAGTAAACGCGGCCTTCTTCTCTTGGGCTGTAGAAGTACGCGTCGGACAGCGCGTGCTTCTAAAGCACCCGGCGTATTGCAGAACATGCTGCAATAAGCTGCGTGAATATATTCTTACTGTTGCACCATGTCTGCTTCTTAGGGTATGTTCACACGCCGTATTGGGGTGCGTACTGTGTGTTTTAAAAGTACGTGCTGTCCAGTGCGTACTTCTCAAGCACGTGGGGGGAGGGTGGGGCTCTCACTAGAAGACGAGGTGGAATTTATAGCTCTCTATGAGAGCTATGAATTACCGTAATTGCGGTGCACATTTTGGCCCTATTAAAGTGCAAATATGCAGTGAAATGCGCGCCTCAATTACGCCGTGTGAACATACCCTTAGTCCAGCAGATGCCCTGCTTTCCCGTTCCAGGCTCCTCCAAGGCCGCTGGCCCTTTAAATCAATGAAATCCAGTGTCTGCCTTCTAGCTTTATCACGCCAATGCTCTTCCACCTGAGGCTTTGTAAGTGCACCTCCCTCTCCCTCCTGTGCAAGTTTGTTGGAGCGCTTCAGTGGTGTTTGCAGAGTGTCTTCTACATACAGTTTTCTGGTTCATCCTTTGGTTTGTTTCTGACGTCCCATTTGGCCGCTGCTCGCTCCGACCTTTTGCTTGTGACCCGGTTATGAAAGAATTCCGCTTTCCTGACCTTTTGCTTGTGACCCAATTACATCCCTACTTTTGTACCATGCTAGTATGTCAGCTATCACAGCAGTTGACCGTAGCAGCCTGGGAGTTCCCTTCAGCGAAGTCCAGATCCCTGTACCAGGGTTAAAGAGTGAAGAGCAAGCGGCTGGGTGGACTCCTTGAGGTGGTTCTATGACAAAGCTCACAGCTGACCCAGTTGACCCACCGCCTACCTCCTGAGCCAAGACTATGGTTTGCCTCAGTTGAGAAAGCTTTTGACGCTGGGCGCGGGGACATCACTTGTAGGTGACTAAAGCACTTTCACTCCCTGCTTGTGGCCTTCAAGTGTTAAAAACGTTACCTACTTGTGGAATAACAGCTACTTATTGTGGTTATGGATGAACATGCAAAAAATCATGAAAGATCAATTTCCTAAACTGTGCAGAGCTGGAAGTATCTTATCCTAGAAGTCAGGTTCATACCAACTGATAAAGAAAACCAGAGCTGGGGCTTAATCATCAAACAAATCCAATAACCGTATGTTTTACGACCGTAGGCCGAGTTTTTAGAAGCTCATTATCCGCCCCCATCCAAGGCGGCCATCTTCCCATCGATTACATCACACAGCGCTAAAAGTAAACTTGAAACGGCAGGAAACATTATGGGAATTTGAAACATGATAAAAGAAGAAGAAAAAAAAAAACAAACCAAGCTGGCAGGATTCCTTATCCTTGAAAGAAGTCTTCTTAATAGTTTCATTTAATAGACACGCTCAGAACTCGGGAGATCGGAAACATATGCTCCATAAGTGAAGAGTTTGATGTATAGTAAAGAAAAAAAAAATGGGAGCTTCAAAATTAGCCACATATGTCTTTCCACTTTACAAAAGTCGTGCGCGTCTCTGTTTGCCAAACCCGTAAAACATATGGGAGGTTCGGCGGTTGCTTTGGTGCAAAATGTACAAAACAGAGATGGTTTATAAAGAAAGTTGTTCAGACCTTATTACCCTTTACACCAATGAGCGAAGGAAGAACGAAGCTCCCAACAATACTAACTGCTCCGGGGTGAGGTCACAAACATGGCTCATTGTACCTACCCCATGCTCCTCACCAAGGACATGACCCTAGGAGGGAGTCACATCAGCACTGGAAGCTTGAAGATAATACTTTACTTCACCAATACTTGATACCCACCCCTTGTCCTTCACCAGCGACCTGACTCCAGGGGCGACACATCTGCATTGGAAACCTAAAAGTTATGCTTAACATCACTGATGATTGATACCTACCCCTTGTCCTTCACCAGCGACCTGACTCCAGGGGCCTCAAAACCTCATTTCATACCACAAGTTATAAAATTCATAGGGAGGGTTCCCATGTTCAAGGTCCTCATCTTTTGGGCAGAGTGTAAAGTAGATACTTAGGGCGACAGTCAAAAAAGAGGCGCCACCAATTTTAAGCTGCATTCAATGAGTGTATAATGCACCTGAAAAAACCTGTGAAAAATCTGCCGTGTGGTTTACCTTGTATAGCATATTTAAATGTGCCTAATTTAGGCGTATACAAAAAAAAAAAAAAAAAAAAGGCACATAGCGTATCATTGCTAGCATATTTGATGTTTAGCGCATTCAAAAGTGTTGTGCCCGGCATAAAATGCGCTTAGTTTTGGTGTACGACAGTTTGTTTATATAGAGAATACAGAGTCAGTTTTTTGGTGTAAATTGCACCCAAAAAAATGGTGCAGCCCTAATGGGACATGTCACCCAAAGAGTGTCTCGCTCTATGGAGGAGCCATCCTGTCCTGCATTGCTTAGGCAGTCCATTGATTTAAATCGACAGAGTATAAATCGTAAAGGGGTTTTCTCACTAGGCTGTTTCACTGAGTCATAAGTAGTTTTGCACTCCGTCTCCTCAGACTGTGATTAGTGCTATAGCATGGATTAGCATATTCAGCTTGTAGCTGAGCTGTTACATTGACAAGGTGAGGAGAGGTTACCTTCATTTCACAAAAGGTACATGTGTTGTGAGGACTGAAAACAATGGCTTTATCTGTAAACAGAAGCCAATCTTCATAGAGATTATTTGTTTGTTCTGGACTGACCTCAGTCCGTCCATGGGGTGACTGCACTCCCTGCTCTAATCAGATAACAGAGATATGGTCAGGGAATTAGGTAACCACAGAAACCTGTCTGCACTTAGGCCATGTACCCACGGCACGGGTTTTCAGCCGTATTTAGACGGTTTTCGGTTTTGAAAACCATCTGAAAGTGACTGTCAACCTTTTACAATGTCCTTAATGGAAAATCCGTGTAGCGGTCCCCACTGCACGGATTTTCCGCCGGACAGCTTTTTTACGGTCCGAAAAACATAGAAAATGTTCATTCTTCCGCCCGGTTTTTGGACAGAACATGAACATGTCGGTGCGAAGGGGGAGAGCTTGAATCCACAAACCACGGGAAAAAGCCGTCCCGCGAGTGCCAAGAAAAGAACAAATACCGGTTGGGATTTCCTGATCGGCATTTGTCCTCTGCAGTGTAAACGCGGCCTTACAGTGCATAAAATGTCTCATCTCATAACTAAAGTAAAATAAACAAAGCAATGTATTGAGACAAAGTCTTCATTTACTTGTCCTTACACGTTGAAAGCTAATCTTTGTAGTGAGATTTCCCCTGTGGTGGCTCTGCAGGAAAACTGAACACTTACTGTCACATTCCCTCCGCAAATTGCATCTTATGACTAGGTCCCAGCAGGGGAAAACCTTCTAATCAACTTTATTGTCGAAGGACCTTTCTAACCATTAAGGTGGAGAATCTCTCCAATCACAGAGACTGGAAAAAGACCTTGCATAAAACAACAATTGACTCAACCGTTGATGCGACACCATGAAGCTGAACCTACAGATTCTCCATAAAAAAAGCGACGACACATCATCCATGGAAACCAATTAAATGTCTACGGTAATTTCGCAAGTAGGGGCTGAAATAATTAAAACAAGCCTGTGAGTGGCGGCCCCAGTACTGGTTGTAGAAGCCGACCATCAGAGCTATGAAACCAAGGACCAGGTTATGGCACGCACGACCCTATAGAAGGAGATCTGCACATGTTTGGCACACGGCTCCATTTCCTTCACACTGATGATGTCATCACGTACGGATCCATTTACGACCTCACATTAGGCAGGGAGTATGGAGAATAAATGTAATTATCTTCACCAGGTCATTACAACCAAGCAAAACATCCAAAAAATGCTTTTTCCTTTCTGATCCCCCCAAACGTTTTGCTTAATGAGAAACAGGTTCACACATGACAATTTAAAGTCCAAGAGCAATATTCTCAAAACCACCTACAGGGGGCAGTACTGATAGGAAGTCTCGCTCATACTCCATAAAAGATGAGCATGGTTTCATCATCATCAGTTGTGGCACCAATAGGACTAGGCTGCAGGAACACAGTTTACGCCTGACTTCAACCCATCAGTCCTCGTTTCCATAGAGAAAGCGGCGACATGTAGGGAATTCGAATGCGTACTTTTTTTTTTTTACTTGCGCCGACACCCTAGTTCTCCAGAGTGTAGAATACAACAGTAGAGATTTTTGGCGCAATCATAGGCTTAATGGCCAACTTTGCATGGCAAGGTGTAATGCGCCAACTTTGCGCACTAAGCTCTATTAATGCCCAAAAATCTGTCGTATTCTACACTCTCAGAATCTCATAATCCGAGCATTGAAACATTAAGAGGGCGACATGTATGAATTTGAATGCGTACTTTTTTTTTACTTGGTGCCAACACCACAGTTCTAAATAGATATAGAAGAGTGTAGAATACGACAGATTTTTGGCGCATTACATAGAGCTTAGTGCGCCAAGTTTGGCGCATTACACTCTATGCCCATACAAAGTTTGGCGCATTAAGATCTATGTAATGTGCCAAAAATCTTCATACTGTTGTATTCTACACTCTGGAGAACTGGAGTGTCGGCGCCAAGTAAAAAAAAAGTATGCATTCGAATTCATACATGTCGCCCAAAGTAGGCAGGTGTCCAGGGCTGCGCTGACCTTAGGCTCCCTCTTCCTTCATCTGTGGATGATCATCCTCCTAAAAGCCATAGGTGGTTTAGGCTCATGGCATCATCATGGGGCTGAAGTAGGGGTTCAGCTGCTAATGTAAGGTGTAACACAGTGGACCGGCTCAATACACAGTCCTGACTATGATCCACCCGCTGTAATATAGGATAATTAGTGCTTTACATCAAACCAAGCTGAAATTTTGGATAATTTGCTTTGTAGTTACAAGCATCAAAATCGCGGCACAAATAGAATCAGAAACTATGAACAGGCACTAACACGGGCCCCAAGAAACCGAGAGAGGGGCCTCCCGCTCATAACATCATATACAAATATTCGAGTGGCACTCCAAAGGCGAATTCTGCTGACAGGGTGCTAGTCAACAACATCATACTCATCAGCTCTATCCCAACACATAATCAATGAGCCGCCTGCATTAGGTTTACTAACCCCAATACAACTTCAGGATAACATCGTCTCTACTAAGACATTCGGTGACCACCTTCCAGGCAGCAGCCTCTTCAAAGGGAAGGTGTCATCAAAAACACGGGTTAAACAATAAGTCATTTTTTATGTTAAACACAGTTTTTTAAAAGAATTTTTGGCTATTTTTTAATTTTATTTTCCACATCACTTTCAATATTTTTTAATAAGTCCTGCAGCTTTCACTTTGGCCACTAGGGCCTAATTATAGCCTGATCCTTCCTGTTCTGTAGAGATCACTTCTCCGCAGTCTCCTCATCACAGGCAGGATTACACTGACAGGTAACCCCTATATATAGATAACGCAGGCTCCACCATTCACTATAGACTGACACCTCCTGTTCTGTAGAGCTCACTTCCCTGCAGTCTCCTCATCACAGGCAGGATTACACTGACAGGTAACACCTATATATAGATAACACAGGATCCACCATTCCCTATAGACTGACACCTCCTGTTCTGTAGAGATTCACTTCCGCAGTCTCCTCATCACAGGCAGGATTACACTGACAGGTAAAACTCTATATAGTAACACAGGATCCACTCACTATAGACTGACACCATCCTGTTCTGTAGATCATTCCTGCATCTCTCATCACAGCAGGTTACACTGCAGGTAACACCTCTTTAGATAACACAGGATCCACCATTCACTATAGACTGACCTTGTTCGTAGAGATCACTTTCCAGTCTCCTCATCACAGGCAGGATTACACTGGCAGGTAACACCTATATATAGTATAACACTGGCTCCACCATTTCACTATAGACTGACACCTCCTGTTCTGTAGAGTCACTTCCCTGCAGTCTCCTCATCACAGGCAGGATTACACTGACAGGTAACACCTATATATAGATAACACAGGATCCACCAGTCACTATAGACTGACACCTCCTGTTCTGTAGAGATCACTTCCCTGCAGTCTCCTCATCACAGGCAGGATTACACTGACAGGTAACACCTATATATAGATAACACAGGATCCACCATTCACTATAGACTGACACCTCCTGTTCTGTAGAGATCACTTCCCTGCAGTCTCCTCATCACAGGCAGGATTTACACTGACAGGTACACCTCATATATAGATAACACAGGATCCACCATTCACTATAGACTGACACCTCCTGTTATGGAGAGATCACTTACCCGCAGTCTCCTCATCATCACAGGCAGGATTACACCGACAGGTAACACCTATATATAGATAACAGAGGAGCCACCATTCACTATAGGAGATGTCACAGTTCCCCCTCTCTTCCTCCCTGCACACTGACTTCTTCCCAGGTCACAGAGCATGCCCACAACACTCCCCTATAGAAGTCAATAGGTCTGCTCCCGTTCCCAGGCTCCTATGTCCATGTAGCTGCTGTAAAGCATCTCTCTAAATACTGTAAGAAGCAGCTCAGGCAAGATGGCCGCCCCCGTAATTATATACAGACGACCGTAGTGAGAAATCTACAATCAGAAAATAAAAACAGCTGAGAAGAAAAGAATACAGAGCAGGGTCTGTTTTTAATAAGTAAAAAAAATAATTGGCGACAGATTCCCTTTAAGATCATCCAGGCGCCCCATGATGTGACTGTTTGGGGATGGGACGTATGACCACACGGAAACCCAATCCACTCTCTGCATTTATCATAGTATTGACCAATCCGGGAACATAACAATATAAGTGGAAAATCCAAGACAACGCAGGAGGACGTGCACCGCGCGCTGCAATCTGACATCAGTCCTAGGCAGAACTAGACATGAACCATTGTGAGTGATATTCGGTATCATGTCCTCTTATTAGACATGATGGACAATTGTGCAAGTTTCACGCATTCACTTTAACTATGAGAATCCAGTCTAAGTCCCAAAATCCTCAATCCCGTTACTATGACCAGTGTGTGGGATTATAATTCTCATAGGTTCCTGCATGATAGGTTTGTGAACATACAGAAAATGTCACAGCCAGCTCACTAGTCCAACGAGGTTGCAGGGAAGAGACACCCTGGTTAGTGTCAATGCATAACAGCAGATGATAGCGAATGGATTCCAGCACTCCTCTTCTTCTAGGCTAAGAGGAAGAACATGTTTGAAACGCGTCGGTTTTTGTCCCGACCATGCGTCTGCACGTTTTCATATGTTGGATGCAATAAGTATTTGAGATGAGCACTGGAATCCATTCACTGTCGTCTGCCGATAATATGTTTGTGCTATACTCTTCAGCAGGCTATGGCTGTATCCCACCAAGGACAACATCTGCAAGGACTCCGTGATTTTCCTTGGTTTCCTCTGGTTTCTCTCACACTCCAAAAACATCCTGATAGGATAATCTGGAATCTGGACTGTGAGCCCCAATGGGGACAGAGAGTGATGCGAGTGATGACAACCTCTGTACTGCGCCGCGGTATATAACGGCGCTATGGAAATTAATAAAATTAGTAGTATGGCGACCACCACCTTGCTATGTGAATGCGACTGTGCTATGGTATCTGCTGGCAAGTTCCAAGTCTATAATCTTTAACAGCAATGACAGCACCCATCAGCAGGCGGGTTACCCTGGCCGCAGTACAGCATGAGAGGATGTGATATCATAGGGCTGGGAACACGAGACAGACGGTGCCGCGAGCTCCAAACTACGACAATGCTGCCCAGAACCAAGGGACACATGTATGAAAACGGTTTAGGTCTAAAACTTACTTTTTACCTATAGTAACCTATGGACAAAAAAGAAAGAATTAGACCTAAAAAGATTTCAAACATGAGACCATAAGTGGCTACAAGGCCCCGGTAATCAAGCCCTGTTCATGGAATAAAACATCTGTAATCGTGTGGAGCAGCCATGTAGTCCATAATGGTTTTGGAAGCCTTAACCAGCACAGTGTAGAGACGTGATGTCACATACAATGGGATATGACATCATCAAGAGTCCAACTGTCACATACAATAGGGTATGACATCATCAAGAGTCCAACTGTCACATACAATGGGGTATGACATCATCCAGAGTCCAACTGTCACATAAATAGGTATACATACAAAGTCAGCTGTCACATACGATAGGTATACATCATTTCAATTCAATGTCACTACAATGTGGGTTGACATAGCCCAGAGTCAACTGTCACATACAATAGGTATGACATACAAGAGTCCATGCTGTACATACGTAGTGGTATGACAGTCATCATGAGTCCAATGTACATTACAACAGGATATCAATCAAGATCCAACTGTCATAAATAGGGTATGACTATCAGGTCCAACTGTCACATACAATAGGGTATGACATCATCAAGAGTCCAGCCGTCACATACAATAGGGTATGACATCATCAAGAGTCGCGTCCATACAAGGTATGACTCATCAAGTGTCACTGTCATCAATGGGTATGACATCATCGAGTGTCCAACTGTCACATACAATAGGGTATGACATCATCAAGAGTCCAACTGTCACATACAATAGGGTGTGACATCATCAAGAGTCCAACTGTCACATACAATAGGGTATGACATCATCAAGAGTCCAGCCGTCACATACAATAGGGTATGACATCATCAAGAGTCCAGCTGTCACATACAATAGGGTATGACATCATCAAGAGTCCAACTGTCACATACAATAGGGTATGACATCATCAAGGTCCAGCTGTCACATACAATAGGGTATGACATCATCAAGAGTCCAACGTCACATACAATAGGGTATGACATCATCAAGGTCCACTGTCACATACAATATGGGTATATGACATCATCAAGAGTCCAGCCGTCACATACAATAGGGTATGACATCATCAAGAGTCCAGCCGTCACATACAATAGGGTATGACATCATCAAGTGTCCAGCCGTCACATACAATAGGGTATGACATCATCAAGAGTCCAGCAGTCACATACAATAGGGTATGACATCATCAAGAGTCCAACTGTCACATACAATAGGGTATGACATCATCAAGAGTCCAGTGTCATACAATAGTATGTCACATCAATAGGTCCAGCGTCAATACAATAGGAGTATGACATCATCAAGAGTCCAAGCTGTCACATACAATAGGGTATGACATCATCAAGAGTCCAGCCGTCACATACAATAGGGTATGACATCATCAAGAGTCCACCTGTCACATACAATAGGGTATGACATCATCAAGAGTCCAGCTGTCACATACAATAGGGTATGACATCATCAAGAGTCCAGCTGTCACATACAATAGGGTATGACATCATCAAGAGTCCAGCTGTCACATACAATAGGGTATGACATCATCAAGAGTCCAACTGTCACATACAATAGGGTATGACATCATCAAGAGTCCAGCTGCTGCCTTGGGGCCCAGAAGCTCCACTATCGCACACACTTCACAGATGGAAGATACTGAACCATTTCTCCCACATCTCGCACTGTACGGCAAACAACCCCTCTATGTCAGGATCATTTGATTCTGCCAATAATTATTTTTTCAAGTTTTCAGAAAAATAAAAACCAACACAAAGCAGGCGAGAGAGTAAGAAACCTCCGCACAGCGTCTCATATATCTACCACATTACATAAGGTATCAAAAGTCAAATGATCCTGAGTAACAGGAGGATATGATGAATACACTTCATCCAACAAACACAGTTTCTGTCCATGTTTTAGCAATTGATGCTTCACATATAAATGTGCAATGCTCCGCAGAGAAGCGGGTACAGTGCAGCAGAGAACAGCGCATCGTGCAGCTCATTGCAGAGAAGCGGGTACAGTGCAGCAGAGACCAGCGCATCGTGTAGCTCATTGCAGAGAAGCGGGTACAGTGCAGCAGAGAACAGCGCATCGTGTAGCTCATTGCAGAGAAGCGGGTACTGTGCAGCAGAGAACAGCGCATCGTGCAGCTCATTGTAGAGAATCGGGTACCGTGCCTCTGAGAACAACGCATCGTGTAGCTCATTGCAGAGAAGCGGGTACTGTGCAGCAGAGAACAGCGCATCGTGCAGCTCATTGTAGAGAAGCGGGTACAGTGCAGCAGAGAACAGCGCATCGTGCAGCTCATTGCAGAGAAGCGGGTACAGTGCAGCAGAGAACAGCGCATCGTGTAGCTCATTGCAGAGAAGCGGGTACAGTGCAGCAGAGAACAGCGCATCGTGCAGCTCATTGCAGAGAAGCGGGTACAGTGCAGCAGAGAACAGCGCATCATGCAGCTCATTGCAGAGAAGCGGTACAGTGCAGCAGAGAACAGCGCAGCGTGGAGCTCATTGCAGAGAAGGTAGTGTCACATATAAATGTGCAATGCTCCTGCAGAGAAGCGGGTACAGTGCAGCAGAGAACGGCATCGTGCAGCTCATTGCAGAGAAGCGGGTACAGTGCAGCAGAGAAACAGCGCATCGTGAGCTCATTGAGAGAAGCGGGTACGTGCAGCAGAGAACAGCGCATCGTGTAGCTCATTGCAGAGAAGCGGGTACTGTGCAGCAGAAAACAGCGCATCGTGTAGCTCATTGCAGAGAAGCGGGAACTGTGCAGCAGAGAACAGCGCATCGTGTAGCTCATTGCAGAGAAGCGGGTACAGTGCAGCAGAGAACAGCGCATCGTGCAGCTCATTGCAGAGAAGCGGGTACTGTGCAGCAGAGAACAGCGCATCGTGCAGCTCATTGCAGAGAAGCGGGTACAGTGCAGCAGAGAACAGCGCATCGTGGAGCTCATTGCAGAGAAGCGGGTAACATGTGCAGCAGAGAACAGCGCATCTGTAGCTCATTGCAGAGAGCGGGTACAGTGCAGCAGAGAAAGCGCATCGTGCAGCTCATTGCAGAGAAGCGGGTACAATGTAGCAGAGAACAGCGCATCATACAGCTCATTGTAGAAAAGCGGGTACAATGTAGCAGAGAACAGCGCATCGAGTAGCTCATTGCAGAGAAGCGGGTACAATGTAGCAGAGAACAGCGCATCGTGCAGCTCATTGCAGAGAAGCGGGTACAATGCAGCAGAGACCAGCGCATCGTGTAGCTCATTGCAGAGAAGCGGATACTGTGCAGCAGAGAACAGCGCATCGTGCAGCTCATTGCAGCGGGTACTGTGCAGCAGAGAACAGCGCATCGTGCAGCTCATTGCAGAGAAGCGGGTACAGTGCAGCAGAGAACAGCGCATCGTGCAGATCATTGAGAGAAGCGGGTACTGTGCAGCAGAGAACAGCGCATCGTGGCTCATCAGAAGCTCATGCAGCAGAAAACGCATGTCAGCCATGTAAAAGCGTGTACAGTCAGCAGAAACAGCGCATCGTGTCAGCTCATTGCTTCGAAGCGGATACTGTGCAGCTGAGAACAGCGCATCGTGCAGCTCATTGCAGAGAAGCGGGTACAGTGCAGCAGTGACCAGCGCATCGTGTAGCTCATTGCAGAGAAGCGGGTACTGTGCAGCAGAGAACAGCGCATCGTGCAGCTCATTGTAGTCATCTCTCTAGTTTACTGCTTATTAACATGTAGAATGGACAGAAATGAAAAAAAATGCCTTCAATGTTATAAGACTGAGCAGAGGGGTAACATGAGGTATAAACGAATGAAAAGCTCTTAAAAGCCTATAGTCCCCCTGTCACCATTGCACCCTGGAGGCAGGGGTCACCCACGTTACATATGTGCTCTATGCTGCCTTCATCTGTACAGCACAGAGTACATGAAGGACACTCATCCACGGCCTCTCTGCAAACCAATCTGCTTCCCAGTAGTCTCCAGTCACCATGTACATCCTACCACACTCGCCATCGACCGATGAGCACAGCCATAGAGAGACGCTTTCCCTAACATGCCTTCTAGTATAGGAGTATTCATTACAGGATAAAATGACTGATAAGAGAGACCGAGTAACTTCAGACAAAAGGGTAAAACTTTCCTAAATTCAACGCGTCCAACCCGACCGTCAAGCAATTGACTGCACTTCCACAAGAGCCCTACAGGTGGAGCAATTTTGCTAGTTTCACAGAAGGAAGAAAGTTCTCAAGTTTGTGCGTCGTCTGCAGAAGTATCTAGGATTACATGTCAGAAAGTTTTCGGACACGCAATAAGAAAGGAAGGAGGACACAGAAAGGAAAGGTCCAGGCAGCTCCTGGGGATGGACACACACGAGCCTGTGTCCTTACAAGCGCTTCCTGACCAGATCCAGAAGGAAACAAACTCCTACGTTAAATCATCAAAAAACAGAAAAAAAATCATAAAAAGTGCTGCAGCCTTGACTTGTGCCCGTCCCATTGCCCGGGCAGTCGGTGCTGGTACAGGAAAGACATGCTGGGAGATTCCTTACCTGCATGGCACTGGGAACATATAAAGCTTAATGCTATGAGGAAGGATAAGTCTCTTGTCCAACTCCTTCTTTTCCACCTTGTATGTGTATCCATGTTCATCACCTCCACTGTGTGGGGCCAATTCTTTGGGATTCAGAGGTCCTTAATGCAAATCTTGGAATGCAATGAAAGTAACAAAGAGAGGGCAGAACCCCTGCAGGACGGGTGCACTTTATAAAGCCATAGGATTGGGATTTTTTGGGGGGGGGGCGCTTAGTGCAGTTGAATTTTTCTGGGCAGTCAAATTTTACAGTGTCTGCAGAGCCCCAGTTCTTTCTCTCTCTCTCCTCCTCCTTCTTTCTCTCCCTGTCCTGTCCCCTTCTCTGGTCTGGTCCTACTGGGGCTGCCTTGAGAAGTGATGCCCCCTTGTCGAACAATTGGAGAGTGAAAAACCTTTTTAGGGAGATGCAAGGACTGTGAGTCCCAGACAGGGACAGCAAATCAGAAGGCGAAATCCTGCAAGCTCAGCCTCCTTTCACTGGGATCAGGAAAAGGGGGAGAGAGAGGGTGGGGAGGGGAGTGGAAGAGGCATGAAAGTTTGTGAAGTAAAAAAAAAGTTTGGAAAGAAAAAAAAAAAAGTTCTGTGGGATTGGGAGATGTTAATAGAACAAGCTGCGACCAGTGCGCAGGGTTAACTCCGGCACATTCCAAAACCCTCAGTCCAATTTTTTTCATTCTCAAGCAGACGAACTATGTTAAACTGGTGAAGAGATTATTTGTGTGGATGCACAATCCTGGAGCGCACAACAGGGCAGGACACAGCCCCAAAACAGTCAGGAGAGCTCGTTAAACAGCAGTCACCACGGGGGACCTGTGATTGACAGCTTTAGGGATCAAGAGGCTCTGAAGTAGCTGCACATTACCCGTATCCCAAAACCTAATGCAAGCAGATCAGGACAACGTCTGTGGTGCTGCCCCTTTATTATAGGGGTACAAGGCAAACTTGTAGGGTACGCTCTGCAAACACAATCACTTCAGCTGTGGATAGACCAAGACAGCAAGCAATAGTAGTTATGTCCTGCAGTAACGGATTACACACCTGCATGATGGTTGCAGTAGGACGTCTCAAATCTCCAGGGAACAGAGATCTTCTGGGATCTTCTAGTCATTTTCAGAGCCTAGATGTAAACTTCCTATTTGTCCAAACCAGCAACGCATTTCATACTGTATAGACATCCTGATAAAAAGGATGCATGAGTACAATGCACCGCTTCTTCAAGATATGGATATCCCTGACATCGGGGCAGGTCTATCAATACTGTGTCACACAGACTGTCTTACAATGCACTACATGTACCACAGTGCTGCAGGTTTAATACTGTGTCACACAGACTGTCTTACAATGCACTACATGTACCACACTGCCGCAGGTTTAATACTGTGTCACACAGACTGTCTTACAATGCACTACATGTACCACAGTGCTGCAGGTCTATCAATACTGTGTCACACAGACTGTCTTACAATGCACTACATGTACCACACTGCTGCAGGTTTAATACTGTGTCACACAGACTGTCTTACAATGCACTACATGTACCACACTGCTGCAGGTTTACACTGTTGAGTATAACTTTACATCTTCTATTACTTGGCTTACTTTATGCCACAAATTGTGCCAAAATTTTGTTGCAGCGTGTCACACACTAAGTCACACCCTCTGTCTACAAAACCACACCCCTTTTCAGATAAGGTGCAGAGGTGTCTACAAACCGTCTAAAACACATAATACCTGTGGTGTAACATATGGAAGCCGTTATTTTTGCTGCAAATAGCTGCAGAATTATGGTGCAATTGTGTTAAAAATTCCCTTGCACTCACTGCTTGCAGCGATCCGTCCAAAAAAGTCAATAAAAGTGAATGATGAGGGCAGGCGTTGCGGCCGTCCTCCTCATTCACTTCTATGGGAGTTTCATACTTCCTGTCTCTTCCTGATCCGGCTGTAGGTGGTTCCATAGCAGTGATTAGCATATCAGCTCAGTATTCACAGCTCTTCTAATTGCACGGATGTGAAAGCAGGAGATCTTCTATATAAGAACTGAACCTCTGTGATCTAAAGTAAACAAGTAATTAGTCTCCTTTGTTTGTTACAGATAACACACTCTGTTTTCAAGCTGCCAGTGTCCTGGGTGCCGACCTGTGGTGACGTCACTCCTTGCTCTCAAGACAAAGAACAGAGAGACCCGGACGGTAACTAGAAAAACCCGTGTGCACTCAGAGCAGATAAAATCTCTCTATCTCCTGAACAAAGCAAAATAAACAAAGCAACATATTTGTAAAAAGTCTTCATTTACCATTCCCTACATGATGAAACCTAATTTTTGTAGTGAGAGAACCCTTTTAATAGACGGTGACCGATCAGCAATTATATCCATCAAAGAACTGCTCGCATTTCCCCGTTTCCATCTCACACTACAGAATTATTGTTTCCTATTATTTTCAATCACCAACCAGAAAATGCCCATAAGGATCAGCCTGCATGGAAATCTAATCTGAAGGGAAATCTCACACAGTGCAATTATATTGAAGTAAAAACCGTATAAAAATAAATGGGTTTCCCCTGTAAGGACTGCATAAGAAATGACTGCATTGCAAAACTGTTGCAAATTATGGTAAAAAACATGTGGTTGTTTCTTGTAGCAAAACTGCACCATGTGAATAGACCCTGAATCCTGAACTTTCAGGTCTGCGAATCTAATGACTGCTCTGGATACTATACTATCAAGCATTAACCATTCGGGGGCTGCAGAAAGCTGGGTGACAACCCCATTGGGCCCTGTCAGACAAAAAAAATATCCCAGACGATCAGTAGCAAGAGCAGACCAGTTGGCTGCTTCCAGGACCAGCGTTGGCTTTATAACTTCATGTATCCGCGGGTTTTCTGGATGTTTGCCTCTCGTCGGCCTTGTATGTATTAAATTTACGGATGCAATGAAAAGGACAGAAAAAAAAAAACAGCAGAACATTCCTGTTCAGTAAGAAATGTGAGCGAGATTCTTGAATGAACTTCCATTTATGAAAAACCCCATTGAGGAGACGCCACTATTTACTATGCGGTTCTGGTGGGTGGTCCGCATGGAGTCCAGAAACATGTAAATGGTTGTATGGAGCAGGAAACGGCCCAGGAAAGATGAGAATCCGCACGATAACATTAGCAGCGAGCGGCAGAAGATACCGATCAGTTGTTCTCTGTATATTACTGGAACAGACCTGAGGCAAAATTGTATGTTTTTCTTGGAAAAATTGTAAGAACGACATGAAAATTTTATTGGTCTACTGTGAAAGTATCTTCAACCAGAACGTCCATAAAAATAGTTTGACAATTTAAAAAAAAAGAAAAAAAAAAAAAAAGATTCGATCCCCAATCGCTGCGCGAGGCTTCTAGAATGCAAACACCATAAATATATGGATTAACACTTCTGCTTTGCCAAATTAAATAGCACGGTTTAGTCTTGTTGCTGATGAATGTAAAGTCCCTACTGGAACCACAGAGTATACGAGTACTAGTGGCCTGATAACACAGCGGGGAGCCTGTGCTGCCACCTGTCCACAGATATGGGGGGAAGGGGCACGCCGACCAAAATAGCAGAAAAAGTTGCAAATCTGATGTGTGACGGGGGCAAATTCACAGAAGCATTAAATCCTGCAGAATCATTTATCACAAGGCTTTAGTGCCCATCTACACAACAAGCTTTCACTGTTGGATTTTTGGGGATTCAGGTTTTAAAAACCATAAAGTTAGGTCTACATAGCAATTTGACGATGCCACCAAAATCCAACAGCATTTTCACATTGCTGGACCGCGGCGCCGTTTTTTAAAAAAAATTATTTTATTTCTTTTTGCACTAAAAACGAATTTCGGATTCCCAGCGGCCCAGTACATGTTCTATATTCCGCCATATGGTTTTAGGTTTTGGAACCGTCAGGGCTACATAGTGCTGGGTATGGTTGGATTTTCTGCATATTTAAAATACTTTCTCAAACGTCTCTATATCTGATCCGCGTCCAAAACCCCATAGAGATGAATGGGACTCATTTTCCGACAGAAATCAAACAATTAAAATTCACATTGTAAAATGGGTCAAAATACTCGGCAGACGATGCGGTTTTTGGATTCCGATGAGTATTTTGACCAGTGTTGTGTGGACACAGCCTTACATAGTGTAAACCGGGTATGATCACTCATTACTTAGGTTACAATATTTTACGGCAGATCTGGTTAAAGTGAATGCAAAACCTTGGTTAATTGGCTGTAATGAAAACAGAGGAGGTGGGTAGACAATTAGTTGACGGGGTAAATACAATGACACACATGGCAGGTGGGCGATATCTAGTTTTTTTGAAGCCGCAAACAGATGAAGGCACTGGGTAAAGTCGTTGGGCCCTCGCAGTCACAGCACAGGCATGACATCAATACCCAGCGTTGCCTAGTGCTGTGTTTGCAGATCTAAGCGAGATTCATAATCAGCGTATGCTGTCAGCGTATGCCGCAAAGGCGACACCTCTCACATGTGTATTCATATATTGCACTAATTAAGTCACTTACATCCGCTGCTAGGCCCCATACACGCTGCTGTATGCAGATCTGTGTTGTAGAGACTTCTGTGAGCTCAAAATCTACATAATGAAAGAGAAATTAAAAAACAGCATTACTTCAGTGTCCTCTCTTAGGAACACTTCTTTTTTTTTTAACCAAGGCACCATAGAGCCACACAAGGAGAGACTACAGGTCCAGAATATTGCCCTGTACTATTACCATTAGAGCATTAGCCCTTGTGGAGTCCTCCCCATATCCCTGGTGGTGGGGGGTGTACATTATTTATGTCGCTATTATGTTTCACAGTCGCTGCTATTTCAATTCCAATGAAGATATTCTTGGAGAATAAGTGTTGTCGGCAATGGCACGCTGTGCAGCACTTGTAATGTTCTATCAGACGAATGGTCTTTATGTAACAGAATGACGTCATAGGGCTCCGGTCACCGCAAATTCACATTTAGGGCCAAATGTATGAAGCGGTTTTGGTCTAAAACTAACTTTTTTGCCCATAGGTGTCCATGGGGAAAAAAGTTAATTTTAGACCCAAACTGTTTCATACATGTGGCCCTTTATATTCTAAAAGAAGTTGAAAGTTGAGGGTTTGAAGTATAATCCAGGAGAAACATGAAAAAACATGAAAAAACCCAACAATGAGATCCTCTATATCACGTGTTAACTCCGCAGCCGGGTCTTACCCGCCGCATAATTTTATAAGAACTTAAGACATTTCGAGAAGGAATGGACAAGGTACGGACACAGAAGGACCAACTATCTACTGATTATCCGACCGGTATTTACTCCGTTTCGGAGCCGTGTACGCGGCCGCAGGGGGATGGCTTTTGTCCGCGGTTTGCGGATCAAGCCCTCTCACTTTGCATTGACTTGTTCATGTTCCGCCCGAGAACCGGGCGGAAGAATGAACATGTTCAATGTTTTTCGGACTGCCGGCGGTCTAAAAAAAAGTCAGGCGGAAAATCTGTGCAGTGGGGACGACTGCACGGATTTTCCATAGAGGTCCGTGATGCCGTTTGACAGCCGGTTTACAGACGGCTTTCAAAACCGAAAACCGTCTGAAAAACCTGCCGTGAGGACATGCCCTTAAAGGATAAAAGTCAGCACTTGGCAGTACAGGGTGCAGGCACCATCTTGAGTTCGGGTGAACCTCCACGACTCTGTTCAGCAACTCAAAGGCAGTAGCACAGCCCAGGCATCCCAGCCACTCTCCAAGGTAGGAAGCGCGGTGCTAAAGAGGTGAAAGGGGTCAGATTATATAACAATAAAGTACATCTTGGCCGTTTATGGACTACATGGCGCAACACGGCAATAATGCTGATGTGGCCCTCAAGGGAAATGTGTTAAACATCAGGTTGGCTTGTGGAAAGAATACAGCACCTTCTCTGATTGGGGCCTTCAGCCAGACATGGGCAGCTAGTGACAACGCTGTCCCTGTCCCACTAATGGCCCCATTCAGAGAAGGTGCTGTGTTTTTTCCACAAGGTAACTTGATGGGCTTTAGGGGGTATTCATAGGACAGGTCCTGGATGCGGATTCTGTGTCCAGAATCAGCGTTCAAACAGAGTGTGAAGTGTCTAACACTGTACCCTATATAAAATGACCATTGTCATCCAGACGACGCTGATTTTACACAAGTATTATTGGCGCATAATGTCCGCACCTAGAAAGAGCTGACTTGTCAAACCTTTGAGTTGTGCTACATGGCAGAAATCCGCTTTAGACAGTCCGGGTTTGTTCCCTCAATGAAAATCTGTGCTGGCAAGTGTGAAATTTCAATGAGATAGCGAATGTGTCCTCAGTGCAGACATGTCCACAGTGAACATAGCGTGGTATGAACGTCCCCTAAAATTATGGGTCCTTCCACTGTCACTATCACTGGCCTGAATGTCACTTCCTGCATCTTTTATACATTGCACGGCTTGATTTCTGGCTCGCTGCGCTATTACAGCCATAAAATTACAGCGAGTTGTTTATTTCTGCTTCCCCGGGTTACAATGCAGTCGCTGGTCGCAGACACATCTGTATCTAATGCAGAGGATACAGCACATCGGTGTTGTGTGCCAGGGCAAAGGAAATAAATAACTCAGCTAGAGGTGATTAATCCAAAACTAAAGCCCTGAAGGAGCGGCACGAAGAGCCAGCAAGGCCGTATATAACTCACGTCATTTTATGATGTTTATACCGAAATACCTCCTGATATGAATTGTTCAGCATTTGGCGCTTTTTACCACAAAGAAAATGCAGCGACTCGAGTCAGATCTTCAAAATGACGAGTTTTATACGTGAACCGCAATCAACTTTATAAGGTTAATAAAAGTTAGAGTGAAATACTTGCCATGTGTTCGTTGGGTTGGCAACTTTTTGGGATCGCTTGGTATCCAAGAGTTTTCTGGGACTCCTCTGCTCTTATGTCTGCACTAGGACAACGTCCTTACTTCTGCTTCTCCATCTGACATGAATGACTCGACTCGGTTTCTGGGTTTACTGCCCTGCAGCTATTGATCCGAGAGATGATGGGGGTGATACTCCTTGTAAGTACATGTTGGTTATTGTGCACAGAACCTGAAAGGACAAATCAAGGAGGATGTGAGATTCTCACTGTCTTTAATGCAGACTCAATTCAGAGATTGCTTCATTATTCCGAGGCTCCATATGGCACCTGGACTTTTCAGTCTTGCGGCCGTTTGTGACTAGCTAGTCGGTGTGCTGGATGGAGAGCAGTTGTCTTCCTGCTCCTCTCCGGCCTGCAGACCTGTGTTGCGGGAGCCCAGGCTTCTAGCAGACGTGTCTTGTATACAAGATGTTTACTAGAACACTCACCTTGTACTGTGCTGCTTGTCAAAGAGGAACGCGCCAGCCGGGAGAAGTGGGCACTTGTACTTATGTGCTTGGACTGCGGCACAGAGTTGCTGGCGCAGTTCAAGCATAAGTAGCTCAATGTGTAATTATCTAAGAAGTGGACTAAAACGGCTCCATATCTGATTAAATCGAATGAGGGGCTTAAAGCAGGTGAGACAAATATGAAGAAAATCCTTAGGGCGCTTTCACACGCAGCTGCGTTTTTCGGATGTGTTTATTGTGCAGAAAGGCAGAGCAATTAATGCTGCACGTATCTGCACAAAAAAAGCACCAAAAAAACGCACGGTGTGAAAGGACCCTCAGTGCGTTGTTGTGTAAATTGACTTGCAGTGCAGATTTTACACCCACAGCATGTAGATACATAGTGCGGGTGAAATGCTGATTTACTTGCGACTAAACATTTTATTTGGCTCCTAAGCTTTTCAGCTCTTTGCCAACAGCTTTTACATTTTCCTTTTGAGTCTTGGGCACTATATTCACTATATATACTGCATTTACTATATATATATATCTCTCTACAGGTTTACGCCGGTCTAAAAAGGGTTTGCAGATTTGGACAATCACCTCTTGTAGGGTTTACGGGCGATGATAAATTTATCATGAACTCCCCCCCATAATCCTGGACGTCTGTCAAAGTGATGATGGAAAAAAGAAGCCAACTACTCTGTGGCGCCCCCTATGCTCTAGCTGATACAAAGGGGCTACTAATGACACATTCACAGTTCCAGTATTTTACAGTGATTATGGACCGGAAATAACCATAAATGTATAGCAAGAAAGGTTTTAAACAGGATATAAATTAATCACAGAAAAAAGTTGAACCCCCTAAATAAATAATATACAATTAAAATAGAACTTTTATTGCATTATAATAAAAAAAATAATAAAAACAAAATTAGAAAAATCACCCTACAAAACCCCTAACTCTACCAAATGTGTTCCTACCTAAATGGGGCGATCGCCCTGAGAAGAGCGGCCCCTATATACAACAGCTCCAACAAATAGAATTCTAACTCATAGTATACTGTTAAAATAGCTCTAATACATATATTTCTTTCTTCCTAAGGGTTTTGTAGGGTGATTTTCTATTTTATTCTATTGCTATAAAAGTTGTATTTTACTTGTATATTATTTGAGGGTTACTAATGAGCAACCATGAATACATAAAGTCAACCCCTTCCTCATAGTATTAAACACACAACGGTGACTGTCCTCTTATTGTAATAGGTTAATCTTAGTCACCAGTGCAGTTAAGGAAGGCATGGTTCAGTTTTACCATGTGCCACTGAGGGATGTGACCCCATGGACATAATGTATTACTGTACAAGTCTGTGGGGAGCAGCACTGGGGTATAAGCATTGTACAACAAACTATATATGTTTACTATGCTGTAAGTGTCCAAGAACAGTGCTGCCGATTCTGCTCATGAGAAAATCCATATTTATAGGAGTGTAAACTCTCTGCAGTTATTCTAGCAAATCCAAGGGTTTTATATTTTGCCATGGCTCATAAGGTGTAATGGTTTATTGTATGTTAGCGATAATGTATATGTCTGATTATCAGTCCTGTGAAGGGGAGCAGTTCACACCATGCGGTTGCACCACATGATGGCAGGAAGGTTCTGCACCATACCGCCATGCTACTGGTTGGCACAGTGCAGGGTTGGACTCTCAGCAGCTGAGAGGTGCTGTGTTCAAATCACAACAACTTTAGAAGATAGAAGAAGTGGATGGATTTTCCGTTAAAGGGGTTTTGCCAAAAAGTGAGTTCCTTACCTCTTATCTGCTCAGGAGAGAAGATAAACTCAGCATGCAGGTCATAGGGGGGAGAGGAAGGGAGGTGAGCAGAGAGCGAGGAAGCATCTGCAATGTTCACTCAAAAAATTACATTACAAACCAGTGGATTCTCTATACAGCAGACAGCCTCATACACTGCACTTTTCTCCCCAGTCCCTCCAAAGCAAGCGCGGCCAGATCAGCTCCTGTCAGTGTCCTGGTCGTGTCTAATGTAAACGGTCAGGAAACTAAGGGCTTCTGATTAAGCCTGTAGCTCTCACAGGCTTCACTTTTTTTAATGACATATATTTAGAAAAGTTATTAAATACCCATTGTGGAGGGTCCCACATCAACATTACATCATGGCAAAACCCTTTTAAGCTGTTGTCATGCTGTTGACCAAATGCAGAATTGATTCCTACTAGGCTGTGACCATGAAAGGGAGGCTAGGAGGCCATAGTCATGAGAGGGGGCTGTGGAGAGATGGTCAGCGACCAGATACCTTATGGGAAATAAGACTATAGTGAAGTGTCGGTGTGTGCTAGGAACTGGATGGGCCACAACCACCAATATTGTCTCAAGGGGAAGCATTGACCCTACGAACCGGTCCCTGTAATCGCCAGTTACCTCAGAGTAAGCTTTTTTTTTTTTTTTTTTTTAATTTCCAGCAAACTAACTTCTGTGAGCTGCTCCATATCTCCTGCAGGGCAATCGTGCCCCTTCTTGCCTAAGGATTAACCGTCTACATCAGTTCGGTCACCTTATACCTCTGTATGACACTGCATTATGCATATGTCATCCCCCAGTAGTAATGCCGCAGACATGCCAAGTTGTTTTTTTTTGCCAAATCACATCAGAAATTCCTTTACAGGGACACTAATGTCCTCCAGACGTGCAAAGATGCCATATTATATGGAGCCATAATACGTACAATAATATTGTATAATACGGGACGTTAAATACAAAATATCCCAGCAGCCACCGCTACAGACCTGTGCAGCCAGGAACGCTATAGAATAAACCCAAAAGTGTGGCTAAACCTCGACTGGAATAATGGAACAAACGTACATTTGTGCAATTTGCAAAAATAGCAAAGATGACCTCAGCGCTGCAACTTGAGTCAGGACCCCATTCAGATTGTCCTGGATGAGTCACCTTAGTTTCCTGTACAGTTGTTTTCAATTAAGCAGATTGTCAGCCATAAAAAATCCCTAAAAGAGCATAGAAAAGTCTCCTGAACGTTGTCCCAACAGGAGACAAATGGGAAATTCACACAAGCTGGGTGTCTGAGCAGAGTTGTGATCTGTAAAAAGCGAAGGTGCTCAGGTACTATCGGCAGCGCTGCACCTAGTAGGACAAGCACCGCTACATTCAGATACTTGTTCCTCTCCATCTCTTCCATCGCTCTTAAAAGGAATCGGTCACCAATTTTTTTTTTTTACTTATTAAATCAAGCATAAATCCATATGCTTTTCCTCTCAGTCGTTCTTATTTCCCGATTTGTAGATTTCTCTATTCGGCCGTCTATATATGATTGTGGGGAAGACATTCTTGCGTGCACTGCTGTAACAGCAGTCAGAGAGATACTTTACAGCAGCTTCATGCGCATAGGATTCTTAAGACAGTTTCTGTCCCATAGACTTGTATAGGAGAGTTTTCACTGTGAAGGGAGGGGAGAGGGGGAGCTGTGACATCTCCTCTTGTGACTGCTGGATTCTGTGTTATCTGTACACAATGGTGTCTCCTTTCAGTGTGACCCTGCTTTTACTGATAACGAGCAGGCACTGAAAATCTCCCTCTACAGAACAGGAAGTGTCAGACTATTATTAGGCTTAGAGGCCAATTATTAAGAATTATTAAAAAAATACTGAAAGTGATCTGTAAAATTAAAAAAAAAATATAACCAAAAATTCCTAAAAATGCGTTTAACATAAAAATGTGAATTAATCAATAAGTAATTTTTTGATGACACATTCCCTTTAAAGGGAACTTTTGCATTTGTGTATTAGGATACTGGATTTGGCCAGCCCCTGTCGGCCTGTGTAGCCCATCTCTATGGACAACAACACAACTGAGATATAGGCTGGGCTTCTATCAATGAAGTTATCACCTGGCACAAACACATGCACCCCCCTAATGACCGGTCACAATGGTTCAGGTAACTAAAGGCACCAATAGTCTGCAGAAGGCAGTCCGAATCAGCTGTGCCGACCATCTAAAAGCCATACTGTATGGCTACAGCAAAGCTGTCAATCTCCAGGCCAGCCTGGTCACTGCATGCAGCCCTCGAGCGCTCAGACACAGCGAGCAGGAAGGTCTGGATGTAGAAGGACCTGGTCCCCACTTCCCCCCGAGGATGCAGCTGGAGCCTGGCCTTCAGCACAGGTAGTGGGCACTATCTTGTATATGGGGAGCTGTGCTGTGCACCACCACACCGCTCTGTTCAGCAACTCGTGGGCAGTATTACAGCCCCACCAAGTCACCCTAGCCACCCTTCAAAGAGCTCCAAAGGCCTTTTGAGGGCAACTATAAGGGTATTGTTCACACAGTGTTTTGGATCTGATTTTTGATCCGAAAATTGCATCCATAAGAGCTGCATGAATCAGATCCAAAAAGCATCCAGCACGCAGGTGCATGTTTGGATGTGTTTTAGCTGCAGCAGACATGCACCCTATAAATAGGGCGTCTGCTGCGTCTTACGGATAAAGAATTGACTTGACAATTCTTTGAACGGATCCGAAAGACGCGTCAGAAAGACGCAATAAACACGCACCGGCGATCACTCGCCTGAACGATGATACGTGTTTTACATTCAAAGCAATCACAGTGCTCAATGTTAGATGCGGGTTTGGGTCCAAAACGCTGATCCAAACACGTATCTACGAACTTATGTAAACACGGACTCAACCCCTAAGTCTATGTTCACACGGCTTATTTTGGGGCGCATTTCGCCACGCATTGAGAGCGTACTGCACTCTAATAGGAGCAAAATGTGCCCCAATCATTACAGTAATCCACAGTTCTCATAGAGAACTATGGATTACGCCTCCTCTCCCCGCTTATAAGCCGTGTGAACATACCCTAATACAGCAGTGGCTCTAGGTGAAAATGAGTTTGACACCCATGGGCTAGAGTGTCTGTTCTGGAGAAGTGACAAAGCCAGGTCCAGTCACAAGGACAGGTGTATATAACCTAATTCTATACACAACCTCATAGAGCTAGCCCAGGTTATTAGTTGCCTGACAACAAATAATGAGCAAGTATTAGGCTATGTCCACACTGCACATGATTACGATCGTATCTCCGGCGCTTTTCATTTTTTAAAAGCGCCGCAGATACGATCGTTAGTGCGGCCCCATAGCCGGCAATAGATGAGCTGCTGTCTGCACAGCTCGTCTTTTCTCTGCCCGTCTTTCGGCAGCGGCGTATTATACAACATGCTGTATAATACGCCGGTGCTTCTCGTCTTCTTGACGTCTTCCCATACAATGCTATTGTATGGGTTGCGTCGGGAAAACGAGAAGCGGCCGCGGCTTTTGCACAAAGCGCGACAAAAGCCGCGGTCCTGCATCAGAGAGAGAACGGCCGCTTTAAGGGCCGTTTTTTCTCTGATGCAGTGTAGGCATAGCCTTACAGTATAGACTGGAGCTGCTGCTGTTTTACATCAGGGTGTAAGCCCGCACTGTACATGGGGTCGGCTGCACAGGATGACATGCTCTCGCTCTCTCTCTCTTTATGGCTACCTTGAAAGTAAGTATGTTAATGTTTTCCAGGCTGGGATGTACTAATATATCCCTGCAGCGTCTCCAGCTGCCAGTCATCTGCCACATTCATTTCTGCTATTTCAGCATTAAACACACAGATGTGCGCAGGATTCCCGCCACATGAGCCACGGTTTGTTGGGATGCAAAGACAATTCCCAGGACAGATGACTTCCCAGGACCATAGCAACCCAAGAATCATAAAGTGGGAGATCTGCTCCCACACAACAAACACAGACAGCAATACCCATCATAGAGCTGCCATTACTCAGCGCACGCACAAAGCGGAGCATTCCTCAACCCGGCCATAAAACAGTCACAAAGGAAGGAAAGACAATGTGAAGCATTTGCATCTAGAGCTCATATCTGTCACTGCACCCCGAACCCTCTTCACATTATACACATTTATATGTGTTTGACATAAATCTATGGTACAGAGGAGCAGGAATGAGATGATGTCACCGCTGGTTTTGGCTTTCCCATATGGGGCATGGCATCGTTACCTGCATCAGCATACCGCTCCAGTGCTGCACCCTGTTAGGTGTCCAGGGGCCTTGCCCATAGGTTGTAGGTCACAACGACCATACAATATAATCGACGCAGCTGCTCACTGTTCAGTCTTACAACTTATGTTCAACACTTTTATACTAGTTTGGTTCCCGATAACAGAGGGGTCTTAACAGCATTATTGGCGCCCAGGCATAGAACTGCCCAAATACATCACACTAGGCCAGGGATGTCAAACTGCGGCCCTCCAGCTGTTGGGAAACGACAACTCCCATCATGCATTTGTATGATCTATAACAGTGGGCATGATGGGAGTTGTAGTTTCCCAACAGCTGGAGGGTCGCAGTTTGACACCCCTGCACTAGGCCATGACTCTAGCCACCCCCAAGCACACCCATATTATCACGCCACTTATGTCTGGCTACCAGCAGCCTATAACACTAATTGGCAGGGCAGGGAGTCTATGGCTCCCTTCTCCACCATGGGTTTTTAACTCTTTGCACATCCTAAAAACACACAAACAGTTAAATAAGCAAAGCAACCCAGGAATCCAAGGTGTGTTCTCTGTATTCCTGGGACAAACATTCACCACCTGGGCCCCTACACTTGTGGGACCCCCGGGCAACTGCCAAGTGTGCCCAATGGAAAAGATGGCCTTGTCTAATAATCCTTCACTTGTTTGCCGCACAGGACTGTAATAAAATGCAGGGTACCATGAGAACATAGCGATGAGAAGAAAGAATCAGTTAAAGGGGGTATTCCCACTTTAGACAATGATGGCGTATCGCTAGGATATGTCTGACAGGTGCGAGTCCCAGAGGGGTGACCGGGACCTATCTCCAAAACGAGTCCTGAAACCTGAGCAGTGGTGGGGATTCTCCCATAGACATGAATGGGAGTTCTGAGTATCACTGAGTGGCGATCCTCAGCTGTAATTGGACCGCCCATTCATGTCAATGGGAGAGTCCCAACCACCTCTCCGATCAGAACAAAAAGGTTTTCAGGGCTCATGTTGGAGATAGGTGGGGGTCCTATAGGGGTGACCCAGAACTATCTCCAAAACGAGCCCCGAATCCTCTCTCTTCTAAGAGGTGGTGGGGATTTTCGCATAGACATGAGTGGGAGTTCTGAGTATCGCTGAGTGGCAACCCTGAACTGTAAGTGAACGCCCATTCATTTCAATGGGAGAGTCCAGACTTCCTCTCCATTAGAACAGAGAGGTTTCAGGGCTCATCTTGGAGATGTACGAGTCCCAGATAGATGACCCAGATCTATCTCCAAAACGAGCCCCAAAGCCTCTCTCTTCTAAGAGGTGGTGGGGATTTTCCCATAGACATGAATGGGAGTTTTGAGTATCGCTAAGTGGCGATCCTCGGCTGTAATTGGATGCCCATTCATGTCAATGGGAGAGTCGCGACCACCTCTTCAGTCAGAGGGGTTTTTGGGCTAGTTTTGGAAATGGGTGCGAGTCCCAGAGAGGTGATCCAGACCTATCAGACAAAGATGGAATATCCTAGCGATACGCCATCATTGTCTAAAGTGAAATTATCCCCTTAAAAGTCCAGGAGAAAAAATAAATAAAAAATGACAATTAAATGAAGACACTACTGCTGCAATAAAATAAAAAAGTAATGTGCGGGGCCCTTTTTTAAAAAGGGGAACCACCTTGTGCCCCAAGAAGCGTCGCTACCTTCAGTGGTCACAATTACATCAGGGACCATTTCAGAAGCCAATAAACCCTGCAAGTTGTGCGAGTCGTTGTGCGGCTTTCACACCCTCGAGGTGACAAACAATCCCCTGCACCTGTCGCTGGGCCCCAGTGTGGGGGTGGGTCTTGCCCCTTAAAGGGGGAAGGAGAGACTCGGACAGAGTTTGTGTTTGTCTTGTCTGGCAGGTGGCAAATACCAGCGAGGGTCAGCGAGATTTACTCAGGGTAAGAATGAAGCTTCATCATAGACAGGAACTAGAAGACCTACAGTCCCATTCTGTCACCAAGGGACTATTTGGGCCCATTTTAAGAAATTTTCTGCCACAGACCGAGGGTTGTTTTATCACAATGGACGTCAATAGCAACAGGACCCAGCAGCCAGGCATCCAGTCACCTCCTGCTGTAGCCGTATACATTGCTTTGAAATGAGAACTGTATGGCAAAAATGTGGTGGGAACCAAGAATTAAAGGGGTGTTGTCACCATGATGTTTTACAGAGCCACAGGCAGTTTCAGGCTCCCACTTCCTGTTCAGGCTGTGGGTTTCTACAGCTTCAGACTCCCACTTCCTGCTCAGGTTGTGGGTGGTTCTATAGCAGTGATTGCTATATCAGCTCGGATAGTCCTAGTTGATTAGGAATGACATTAGTGCTGGAGGTTTATACATAGCAGTATACAAGGCTCTACAGCAGTGTTTCTCAACTCCAGTCCTCAGCACCCCCAAAACAGGTAGGTTTTTCGGGATCTACACAGATGACTGACCATAATGATATCACCGTGCAGAATGCGCTGACCTAAGAATACCTGTGCAGAAGCACCGAACATAATTGTTTTCACCTGTGCGAATGCCCGCCATAATGATATCCCTGTGCAGAATGCACTGACCATAATGAAAAACCTGTGCAGAATGCACTGACCATAATGATATCCCCTGTGCAGAATGCATGACCAAAATTTTTTTCACCTGTGAAATGCGCTGACCTAATGATTCCCCTGGAGATGCAGGGGACCAAAAAGATATCACCTTTGCGAATGACTGCCATAATGATATCACCTGTGCAAAGCCCTGACCATAATGATTCCCCTGTGCGACTGCACTGCCAAAATGATACCCCTTGCAAATCACTGACCATAATGATATCACCTGTGCGACGCCGCCAAAGATATCCCCTGTGCAGAATGCATGCCCAAATGATATCACCGTCAACTGCATGCCTAAGAATCCCCCTGTGAGAATGCGCTGCCTAATGATATCCCCTTTTTGCAAAATGCAGGGACCATAAGGCTATTTTCACACGTTAAATTTGGGGACGAATTACGCCCCGAAATTACCCGTTGGCCCGGGGGCGGGGCGGGGGGGTAAGCAGGGGGGGGCTTCCCCGGCCCATAGACTACACGCTAGGGCGGTATACCCCGCTAGAAAGTGACATGTGATTTTCCCCCCCCCGGGGCTTCGCCGGGCGGGGGGGGAGAGTAATCCATATTTCTCATGGAAACGTGCTTTTCCGTAATGACTGGGCCCTTTTCGGGGCCCCTAATTGGGGCCTTCGGCGCGAATTACGGACCGAAAAACGGGGGGGCCTTTTTCAGCCGTTTGAAAGCCTTTAAGATATCCCTGTGCAGACTGCCTGACCATAATGAATCACCCGTGCAGAATCAAGGCAAAATGATATCACCTGTGCAATGTAGAGGGAAAACCCGGGAAAAATTGACCTGGGTTTGGGGGTCCTGAGGGGGGTTGGAAACCGATATGAGCTTAAAGGGTTTTAAAACTTGCATTTTGTACAAAAAAGCCCTGTTTTTCAGAGAGAAACCAGCGAAAAATGACTACCCTTCCAGCCACTGCTAAGCCTGCAAGAGCTGCTTGGTAACTAGGGAAGTTTAAGTACACAAGCATCCTGCGCGGAGTGATGGGTAAAGACATGAGAAATTATAAAAGTACAATCCATGTTGAAATTTTCCCTAGTAGGTCATATGGACACTGTAGTGTGGGTCCCTCACAGTGTTGGATTGGGGTGCTTAGTGTCCACCAATGGAATTTAATTCTGGGGGGCCTCCTTCGGAGTTATGGGGGCCCCCGTGGAGATGATTCTTGGGCCCCCAGTGGAGCTGTTCTTGGGGCCCCAGTGGAGTGTTCTTGGGGCCACCCCGTGGGGGAGATTCTTGGGGGGCCCCCAGTGGAGATGTTCTTGGGACCACCGTGGAATGATTTGGGGCCACCGTGGAGGTGATTCTTGGGGCCCCCCCCCAAAATGGAGGTATTTTTGGGGCCCACCAGGGGATGATTCTTGGGGCCACCTGGGGGGTTGATTCTGGGGGCCCCCAGTGGGGGTGATTCTTGGGGCCACCATGCGGGTGATTTTGGGGCACCTTGCGGGGGATTTTTGGGGTCACCAGTGGAGTGATTTTGTGGCCCCCAGTGGAGTTTATTCTTTGGGGCCACCCTGGAGGTGATTCCGGGGCCCCCAGTGGGGGTGTTCCTGGGGCCCCCAATGAGATGATTCTTGGGGCCACCAGTGGGGATGATTCTTGGGGCCACCAGGGAGATGATTCTTGGAGCAACAAGAGGGGAAAGATTCCCCGGACCCACCGTGGAGATGATTTTGGGCCACAGTGGGATGATTCTTGGGGGGCCCCGTGGGTTTATTCTTTTGGCCCCCCGTGGGTTGTTCTTGGGCCCACCCGGGAGTTGGGGCTTTTTTGGGGGGCCCCTGGGATGATTCTTGGGGGCCCACCAGGGGATGATTCTTGGGGCCCCCAGTGGGGAAAAATTTTTTGGGGCCCACCATGGAGAAGATTCTTTGGGGCCCCCAGTGGGGAATATCTTTCCACAGTGGAGATGATTTTGGGGCCCGCGGAGATGATTCTTGGGGCCACCAGCGGGGGATTCTTGGGGCCCCACGGAGGTATTCTTGGGGGGACCGCGGAGGTGATTCTTGGGCACCCGGAGGTATTCTTGGGGCCCCCAGTGGAGTTGATTTTTGGGGGCCCCGTGGAGTTGATTCTTTTACCCCCCTGGAGTGACTTTTGGGGCCACCGTGGGGATGATTCTTGGGGGGCCCACCTGGGGAAAGATTCTTGGGGCCCCCAGTGGAAAGTTCTTGGGGCCCACCCGTGGAGAAATTCTTGGGGGCCCCCAGTGGAGAAAATTCTTTGGGGCCCCCCAGTGGAGAAGATTCTTGGGGGAAACCCTGGAGGTGTTCTTGGGGGGACCAGGGAGGGGATTCTTGGGGCCACCAGCGGAGGTGATTCTTGGGGCCACCAGCGGAGGTGACTCTTGGGGACACCAGCGGAGGTGACTCTTGGGGACACCAGCGGAGGTGACTCTTGGGGACACCAGTGGAGGTGACTCTTGGGGACACCAGTGGAGGTGACTCTTGGGGACACCAGTGGAGGTGACTCTTGGGGACACCAGTGGAGTTGATTCTCAGTTCCCACCAGTGAAGGTGATTCTTGGGGCCCACCAGTGGAGGTGATTCTTGGTTCCCACCAGTGGAGGTGATTCTGGGGCTCACCTGTGGAGCTGATTCTGGGGCCACCAGTGGAGATGATTGTTGCGGCCACCAGTGGAGACGATTCTGGGGTCCACGAGAGGAGCTGATTTTTGGTTCCCACCAGTGGAGATGATTCTTGGGGCCACCAGTGGAGGTGATTCTTGGGGCCCACCAGTGGAGCTGATTCTCGGGGCCACTAGTGGAGATGATTCTTGGGGCCACCAGTGGAGATGATTCTTGGAGCCACCAGTGGAGATGATTCTGGGGTCCACCAGTGGAGTGGATTCTGGGAGCCCACCTTACAGCTACTGCACATGCCTCTTATACCAAGATTCTTGCCTCTTTCTGCCTCCCCCAAGGATGTACATGCAGTTTAATAGAATCTCCAGGTCTGCCATGCTCGCGGGCCCACTAGGGGTTTCCCCTGTTCCCCTGTGGGTCAGTCCGAGCCTGGTCCCACACATCAATTCGCTGCCCAGAGAAGGTGACTGGCGGGCACAGAGTCAGTCCATGCAGGATGCCACACACCCTGGCTACATTTTGCAGAAGGCAGCAATAGGTTTTGACTCTTCTGACTGGTGAGTGTGCATAGAGTCACATGGTTACAATATCAATCATCGTTGATGCAACAAAGTCTATTGTGTAAAAAGTCACAATTAAAACACAAAGTATCCCGAGTCTCTCACTGCAACCAATAATCAGAATATTGAGCAGCACGTGAGAAGGTCCTGGGTTATGGAAGTGGTCCTGCTTGTTAGTGTTGGCCAGGAAGCAGCGACTAATGTAAATACTGTATGAATTCTGATATTATTTGCTGAAGGGTCTCAGGTTCTGGACCATCATTTGTTAAAAGGACGCGAGTAATGAAAACATTACACTTATAAAGGAGGTTACGTCGCCGTGAACCTGCAGCCTCAAATGTCCTCTCTGGGGAAGCGCGATTAGAACGCTCCGGCAGCCATGTTATTCTGAAGAGGCCACATATCCCAACACTCACAGCTCTGTAATCTCTACTGTCCCACGGTCACATTAATCAGTGCAGCCCCGCCCGCTCCTCAATAGCTGATGACGAAACCAAACGAGCAGGAAATTTGGAATCAATTAATGATAAACATTTGAGGCAATGAAAGTGTTTCTATCAGTAACGAAGGCTTTTCTATAACACAGGCCTATGTGCTGGGATATCAAATGCTACAGGTGCAAAGGAACAAGACGGGAGAAGTCTGATGTCCTTATGCGCAGGGAAGAGAAGGAAGGACCTGGTCACGTGCCAAGAAAGAGGAGAGGGGATTAAGAGAACTCAGCTTATGGAGTAAAGGACCCGAGCAAAATATACAGGGCGTTATGTATGAAAACTGTCCAGCAGTAAGACTGTCTCTGTTTCTCACCGTAACCAACCAGGGCCAATAGACACCAATCAGAGCTCAGAACAAGCAATCAGAGCTCAGAACAACCAATCAGAGCCCAGAACAAGCAATCAGAGCCCAGAACAACCAATCAGAGCCCATAACAAGCAATCAGAGCACAGAACAAGCAATCAGAGCCCAGAACAAGCAATCAGAGCCAGAACAAGCAACAGAGCCCAGAACATGCAATCAGAGCCAGAAAACCAATCAGAGCCCAGAACAAGCAATCAGAGCCAGAACAAGCAATCAGAGCCAAAACAAGCAATCAGAGCCCAGAACAAGCAATCAGAGCTCAGAACAAGCAATCAGAGCTCAGAACAACCAATCAGAGCCCAGAACAAGCAATCAGAGCTCAGAACAAGCAATCAGAGCTCAGAACAAGCAATCAGAGCCCAGAACAAGCAATCAGAGCCCAGAACAAGCAATCAGAGCCCAGAACAAGCAATCAGAGCCCAGAACAAGCAATCAGAGCCCAGAACAAGCAATCAGAGCCAGAACAACCAATCAGAGCTCAGAACAAGCAATCAGAGCCCAGAACAACCAATCAGAGCTCAGAACAACCAATCAGAGCCCAGAACAACCAATCAGAGCTCAGAACAAGCAATCAGAGCCAGAACAAGCAATCAGAGCTCAGAACAAGCAATCAGAGCTCAGAACAAGCAATCAGAGCCCAGAACAAGCAATCAGAGCCCAGAACAACCAATCAGAGCCCAGAACAAGCAATCAGAGCCCAGAACAACCAATCAGAGCCCAGAACAACCAATCAGAGCTCAGAACAACCAATCAGAGCTCAGAACAACCAATCAGAGCCCATAACAACCAATCAGAGCTCATAGCAACCAGAACCCAAAACAGCGTCAAAATCAGCTGTGGGAACATACCCTTAGGGTCAGTTCATACGGCATGGTTTTCTCGTCGGATTTTCAGATGGTCTGCGGATTTGGAAACCGTCTGTAAACCAAACAGCAACCGTCCCCATAGACTTTGATAAAAAAAAAAAAAAAATCCATTCAGTAATCTGCACTAAACCAGCCTCCGGCGTTCAGAAAATCTTTGAACGTGCACAATCTTTCACCCGGTTTTCAGGCAGAAAAAGTCAATTTCAATGGTTGAGGGGGACAAGTGAATCCACAAACTGCAGACAGAATCGTCCCCCAAAACCATGCAAAAGGCGACAAAATACTGTCTGGATTGTAAAACCGAATCTGACCGGTATTCTGTATATGCCGTGCGGACGCACCCTTACATTCCTTGTGGAGAATTGGAATGACACCGTCAAAATTAAGGTTATGGCGGCACAATGTATCGCATGGCTTACCCACAATGGGCACCACATTCCCCACAATGGGCACCACATTCCCAGGCTGATCTGGTGGTTTTGGTACACGCTCTGCGATAACCGGCCTGGCCTAGCTGTCGCGTGGATCCTCAGTAATCTGCAGTAGAGGTTTCCATCTAATTCATCTCGGGGCCCGCACAGTCTAGTTTTGCTTTTTTTCATTTAACTTGAAAGCCGCAGTAATAAAGCCAAGTACCCGCTCCTCTTTGAAGTGAAGGGATGTTTGCCTTATGAGTAATCAGCACTTAATATCTTTATCATTTCACAGTCCTTCTAGAAACATGTAGGAAACATGGTTTGTATTATCCAAGAGAGAGAGAAGACCAACAGCCAGGTGACGCTCTCAGAGGATGCAGCAAATATCTGTGTGATGGACTGTTTTATGTTTAAACTATATATGAAACCTTTAGGGGGTTTATGTGTGGAAAGCTTCCCATTATAGAGAAGTATCCGCCTCATGGCGAGTATGGTGTGGATTGTTCCACTGCACATTTTGGAATCCAAAGCGTGGAGACTTTAACACAGTTTCTGTACAGGGTAAATGACATGTAGAGAACAGAACGCATAGTAGTCCAATTGAAAGCGCTTAATTCACATTGTAATACAGATCAAAATCTGCCACAGAAAAGAGAAAATTTGCGGCAGAAATATGTCTCAATTTGTGCCGTAGAGTTTTCGCCTTATACACTGTACAGCTATTCCCCACCTTACACACTGCAACTTGAGCCAACAGTCAAGGCTATGGTCAAACAAGTCAGATCCCAAAATCTGCACCAATCAGTGAGGATTTTGTTATGGATTCAATGCAGAGATCTGTACAAGCAGATTTAATTTTGTGGGTCCGTGGCTGGTGTGGATTGTGTACAACTGGAAGTCTATGCTAGGGACATCTACAGCATCAATAGTCAGAGACCTATCCCTAGACAGTGTATTGAAGAAACCTCATCGGTTCATTGATGGAATTATTAAGAGTTGGAGGCCGCCTCAAGAAAGCCAGAATAGATTTTACAGATGTAAACACCTGCAAAATTAAGGTCAAGGTGCATAATTACAATGAGACTAAACTATTCCTCAGACCAGTTACTGAACTCATTTTACAGTTTTCATCTGAGGACTCCGATAGTGGCATCGGTTGATGCCAGGCGGGGAGTGTGCTGCTCATTGGCATATAATTGATCTCTGTTTTGCATATTTTATAGTTCAATGTGGAACATATGTAAGTTACATGTATGTTAAGGAAGAAAAGACCCCCAGGTACACTGGCACAATCTTCTCCGTAGCGGCACGACAGCCGTGTGTCTAGATATTTCTGACATCTTTTTCATAATCTCCATTTTAATGTAAACATAATGTCATTTTTCGCAGATCCTCACACTGTGTCTGTCGGAAATGTATCTGCAGAACGGTCCTAGTCTCAGATCTGATTCAGATCAGAATGGCTTAGAAAAGCACAGTCAGAAATCTCATATGAAAATTACATTTTCAATTTGTTTGTTGCTAAAAGCCAGATCAAGTTTTTATTGCTTTAGTATCAGCAGCACCAGCTCTGCTTACAAACATACGGCTATGAGTGAAATTCAGAAGTGGGGCCCCAAAAGCTGAAATATTCTGACAAATAATTCACATTCAATATATTCAAAATAATGATAATAATAATGATCATGATAAAGAATTACCCCAACACTGTCACTGAACAAGACACACTATATAAAAGTCCAACCCTACTAATGCAGCCAAGAGACAAGGCCTAAACAATACTGCGGCACCATGACCACTACCATAGCACTGTAACCTAATATTACAATATGGTTACTGAAAAAAACAACTGTAAAAACACCAAATATCGCCCTTTACTGTAATCACATATAGTGGAAGATACCAGCACTACAAAGGCGCTCAGAGGACCGTAAAAGCGATTTAAAGGGGTTGTCTCACTACATCAATTCATCTTACCTCAGTCCTGTTTTGTTTCATATTTGAATTCAGGGACCTGTTTACTGGCTTCTACTGGCCTGCAGGAAGGAGCTGCTGAGGACACTAGGTCTGTAACTATAGCGACCTGAGGAGCTGATGCAGCCCATACAAGGGAGGATACCTAGGAACAGGTAAGACACAGTTGATGGACACATATTGCAAAGTGACTTGTTTTCTTCAACATAGAAAGCAGCGACCCCTGTATTGAGACGACCCCTATAAGTGTAGGGTAAATTCAGGAACTGACAAGTGATGTGTCTGCAGAGTTTGTTACACAACTTTTATTTTTTCTACAGCACCCTCCCCATCTTAATTCCTCCAACACTACCCATACTCTATGTCTATCATTGCCCTTTTGCCCCCATTGCTGTACCTGCTGAGTTGCACATTGCTGCCAAATACTGTAAATCAGAAATTAAACTGCTGGACTATATTGACCAACCAAAAAGGTAGCAGAAAAAAAAACTGAAAAAAAGTTGGCCATAGGACCCCCAAAATAATAGTACAAAACTGACCGTGCTCTAATTTGTCCCACGGCCAGGTACCCCACTGTGTCTTGAATGCTGGGAAAACAGCAAATCTAGATGTTTATCAAACTGAAGGAAAAAAAAAATCTTAGAAACTTCACATCCAAAATATTTTTGACTAAAGCTCCCGACCGGAGCCTCTCCAAGAATGAAATCTTCTAACTACGCAATGATATTAAAAAAGGGAGTTACAAACCCAATAGAATTCCAACTCAAGGCAACGATCCACATCTGGATCCGCTCAAAGGCCTCCATGTTTTCCGGAGAGTCCGGCAGCAGGAACACCTGCTGGACCCTCTGAGATCAGGAAGAAAATTGCCGCCTTCGAGAAAACATTCTCACTTGGTTGCAAAATGTTTATAAACTTGTGGCCTAAAGCTTCCATCTAAGACCGTGCAAAATTACAGTGAAAAATCACCTAGAATCAGTGCACGACTCAGCACAGATCCTGCTCACAGATCCAGGACTCTTGGTGAGCTCCATACAACTAGTGGGCAAACTGTGCCGACATTGATGGCAGGCGAGGGCATGACTGCAATCCCAGCAATTAGGGTAAGTTCACACAATGGATTTTGACATTATTTCTGCTGTGGTTACCACATTAAAGAAGTTGGCCCACAGGCAGCTTCAGACTCTTACTTCCTCACTCTAATTGTAGTGACATGACTGCTGGAGATTTAAACTATATAGCAGAGAGTGCACAGCAAACAATCAAAAGTAATTCAGTTATTAACCCCTTAAGCCCCAGGCCTGAATAGGCCTTAATGAACGGAAAAATATCTTAGTTTTTGCCTCCCTGCGTTTCGACAGTTGTAACTTTTTTATTTCTTCAATGACGTGCTGTATGAGGACTTGTTTTATGTGGGAAAAGTTGTACTTTTTGGGGGCATAGTTTTAAAAATTACTGAAGAATTTTTTTTTTTTTTTTTACACCATTCACATTTCACACTAAATAACCTGTTAGATAAATCTATAGGTTACTATGGTCGTGTGTAGTTTTTTTGTGTGTGTATAATGTATGCACATAATTTATAATTTATTTTGTTATTTACCTTTGCCCCACACTTTTTACTCTTTTTTTTAATTCCATTAAGGGACAGCTATTGCACAATTTTTTTTACACTTGGTAATATATTAGCATACATGAATATGTAACGTTTGACACAGGCTGCAGTCGGGGCAGTTCACAGTGTGCCTTGACAGCAGCCTTATTATACAGACAGCCCTGGGACTAATTTTGGTCCCCAGGGCTGACTGTACAGACATTCCCTGGGCTCCATTGGGTCCCCGGGAGACCCGATCATCCAATGGATCAGGTGAATGCCCTTTGATTATGCTCAGCTCCTATCCCTCTATCACATCCTGCTCTCAGATAGGACAGCTTAAACCACTTGACAGGTTTCCTTTAAGTTCCTTCTCCAGCTCTCAACTGTTTCCATTGCGGAGGAGCTGTAGTAATACCTAGAAAAATCACAGTGATGTGGCACAGTTTCAGTGCATGTCCTTAAAGGGGTTTTGCCACGAAGAAATATTGATGTGTGAAGCTTGCAAATTAAATAATAAACATTTTCACCATTCATCATCATCAAAAATTCTGGACCATTTTTGTTTTAGCTGCACCTTTAGTGATCCATTGTTTACAGCTCGTCTCCAGGGGATACGTCCAGGGCTGAGAGCTGTCCTCAGTCCCGGTCGCACATGCTCAGACATCATCTATCCTCTCAGGCACCTACCGAGTGTTCAAACCCCAGGTGCTGTCATTCTACTCCCGTCCTCTTAGTAATTAGTCAAACAGTGCAACTAAATAAAAAAAGAAACCTCAATGAGGTCTGTGCATTGATAGAGAAAAAAAATCCACAGGTTTGGTTCCTGCAGGGATTTCAACCTAGGACCTTTGTGGTTTGAGGCAAAAACTTTACCTCTGAGCGACATATTAGCTACTCACAGCTCTATAAGAAAGGAAAGGCAGAGTGATGTTTTCCTGCTGGGTCACATGATCTGCAATTCAAACAAATCACACACGCCCCCTTCTGAGCACACAGAGCTGGATGAAGGAGGTATGAATCGAGATTGTGGCAAAACCCCTTTAAGCATCCAGCCAGAGCAAAGTAACTAATTAATACAGTAAATCAGGTGTATTAAACCTACTAAGGCTGGAAAACACTTTATTTATAAAGCTAGAAAGCCAACGAAGGGGTCACACACAGACCTGGAGAGCCACAGGATGGAAATTTGTTCTCATGTTTTCAATCAAGCAGCAAATATGTCTCCCAAGAGCATTTAGAAACCTGCATTTTTTTTTTTTATTATCTAGGCGTTTCGATCTCCTTGAGCCTATAGTACAAAATTCTGGCAACGTTTGAATGCTTTTCACAAACTTTCCATGGAACGACAGCTGTGAGGATCCACGAGCGATCATCCAATTTAGTTGGCCTGGCCTCTGCTTTCACATGAGCAGCCTGTGGACATCATGTACTAAAAGCGAGATTATTTTACCACTGGTCAAACAATACTGCAGACTATTCGGTGCGCGGAAAATGAAGCTTAGGATTTACTGCTATCAAAATCTGTATTCTGACTCATTTGCCCAAAACAAATCTAGTATTTCATACATTATTTAACCAAAGACTCGGTACAAATCAATACATTTATTTATTTTCTCTGCATTGCAGGAGGTTCGGCTGGGTTGCGAGTGTCTGCCCACATGCTTGACTGTTTCCAATAGAAACTAACTGTGGATTAAAGGGGTCGTCTCACTACATTGATTCATCTCACCTCAGTCCTGTTTTGTTGGTTTCATTTTGAATTCAATGGCAGGTTTACTGACTTCCACTAGGCTGCAGTAGAAGCCAGGTCTGTAGCTATAGCGACCAGTGCTGGCAGCCTATCAGGAGAGATCACAGGTCTGTAGCTATAGCAACCAGTGCTGGCAGCCTATCAGGAGGGATCGCACAGGACGGTAGCTATAGCAACCAGTGCTGGCAGCCTATCAGGAGAGATGCAACAGGTCTATAGCTATAGTGAACAGTGCTGCCAGTCTATAATGATAGATTGAACAGATATGTAGCTTTAGCAATCAGTGCTGGCAGCCTATCAGGAGAGATCACACAGGTCTGTAGCTATAGTGACCAGTGCTGGCAGCCTATCATGAAGATTCAACAGTTGTAGCTTAGCGACCAGTGCTGACAGCCTATCAGGAGAGATGGAACAGGTCTGTAGCTATAGCGACCTGAGGAGCTGATGCAGCCCATACAAGAGGGGATATCAAGGAATAGGTCGAACACTATTAATGGACACATATTGCAAAGTGTCTTGTTTTTGCAAGATCTTTAACATAAAAAGCAGCAGTGATCCCTGTAGTGAGACGACCCCTTTCAGTTTAGGAGTATAACACGGGCTGGTATTTATTCTAATAACTTACATATTTAGGAACTTATTAAGAATTTTAACACTATTTTCTGGGCAGTTCACCCTGTTGCAGGGGTTGCTCATTTAACACATTTCTGAAATACCTGAGAGAACCTTTTAGTTAGTATATAGTATATAAGGGGAGGTATTTCCTATTTCTAACCCTCATCTATTAGCCAAGATGGAGGTAAGAAGAGCACTCAGAAGGAGCCTTTGTGCCCATGTACTTCAATGGGACCTTGTGAAATGCCTAATATACTCCGGTGGTGGACATCCTGTACTTAGCTTATTATTAAAGGGGATGTCTCACTACAAAGATTGGCTTTCAACACGTAGGGAATGGAAAATGAAGACTTTTTCCAGATACATTGATCTTTTGATATTATCTTGTTCAGAAGATAAGGGAGATTTTATCTGCTCTGAGTGCACACAGGTTTCTTTTGTTACTGTCCTTCCCGAATGGACAAAAAAAGCAGAAGGTGACGTTATCAGGGCGTCCGTCAGCTTGAGAACAGAGCGCGTTATCTCTAACAAACAATGGACATGAATTACTTTTGATTGTTTACTTTGGGCTCAGAAGCTCTTTACTCTATAGATTACATCTCCTGCTCTCATGTCAGTGCAATTCGAAGAGCACGGAGCCGATATGTGGAGAGCAGGATGTTAACCATAGAAACATGTGTGCACTCAGAGCAGGTAAAATCTCTCTTATCTTCTGAACAAGGTAATATAAAAAGACCAATGTATTCTATTACTTCATGAGGTTCTCCTATGTCACCTGAAAACGTTAATGGAATTTAGTATGGTTATTCTATCAGAAGTGAAAGTATAAATATGATTATTGCTTTATTTCTACTTTCAAATTTTGTCAATAAAATTACTCTTTTGAATATGAAAAAAACCCCAATGTATTTGGGAAAAAAGTCTCCATTTAAAGAGGTCGTCTCACTACAGGAATTGCTGCTTTTTATGTTAGAGATCTTGCAAAAACCAGTCATTTTGCAATATGAGTCCATTAACAGTGTCCTACCTATTCCTAGATATCCCCTCTTGTATGAGCTGCATTAGCTCCTCAGGTTGCTATAGCTACAGACCTGTTTGATTTATCCTGATAGGCTGCCAGCACTGGTTGCTTTATCTACAGACCTGTTTCATCTCTCATGATAGGCTGCCAGCACTGGTTGCTATAGCTTACAGACCTGTTCCATCTCACATGATAGGCTGCCATCACTGGTCGCTATAGCTACAGACCTGTGTGATCTCTCCTGATAGGCTGCCAGCACTGGTTGCTATAGCTACAGACCTGTGTGATCTCTCCTGATAGGCTGCCAGTGCTGGTCACTATAGCTACAGACCTGGCTTCTACTGCAGCCTAGAGGAAGCCAGTAAACATGCCCCTGAATTCAAAATGAAACCAAGAAAACAGGACTGAGGTGAGATGAATCAATGTAGTGAGACAACCCCTTTAATGCTCCCTACCAGGGGCGCAGCTACAAGGGGTTCAGCAGTAGCAGTTTCTACCGGGCCCTGTAGCCTGAGGGGACCCAAAAGCCCTTCTTCCACATAAGAAGACACCAGTATTGTACATGACACATGGTAACTGGGGGTCCTAATACACTTTTTGCACCAGGGCCTAAGAGCTTGAAGTTACGCCTCTGTTCCCTATATGTTGGAAGCTAATCTTTTTAGGGAGGCAAACGCAATATGTGATCTGCGGGCAGCATGGCACAGAGCGAGAGGAGCTGAGCAGATTGATAGAAAGTGTCATGGGGAATGAGTCAGAAGATTGTGTAATTGATTCATTTACATTTCTGCTGAGGACAGCACAGACCAGTGTCAGACCTGCTGTTCCCAGCACTGTGTCTCTAATTCTTCTAATTCTTTAAGATGCTGGAGTTTTAGAGTATTTAATGCTCAGATCAACAGTTTTCAGCCAGAAGAGAGTCATGAAAAGAGTCTTTTAATGCCCCGCCCACCTGAGGCTAGCCCCGCCCACCTCAAAACTGATAAACCTATTATTTTGAACAGGTAGAAACATGTGAATAACTGACAGGTGAGCGGGCCTAGCATGTGGTGGCCGGGGCTAATGCCTGCTCATGAATAAGATTTGAGCATTAAATGCTCAAAAACTGCAGCATCTTACAGAATAAGGGACACAGCGCTAGAAACAGCAGGTCTGACACTGGCTTGCTCTCCTCCAGGGCATATCATGTGACGGATCCTTAGGTCCAGATGGTGATACTGTGGCATCTCTTATGACTTCATCTAAAAGCGTCGGTCACTAGTAGCCGCCACTGGACCCTTACCAATTAAGCGAATTAAATATTATAACTCTACTTAATCATTCCTCCAAAACAATCTCCGTCCGCAGTTCCTCTATAAATTCTGTTGCAATCAGCTATGTGCTCAGTGCCACTCCTTTAGGAGTCCGAGTGTGATATCTGATGACAGCTCTCTCTTTATGCACCTTCATACTAAGAAAGCTGTCGGTCACTAGTAAGGCCGCCCACTGGACTCCTTACCAAAATTAAGCAGAAATTTTATTAATTTCAGATTCTACTTAATCATTCCTCATAAAATGGTGTCTCCGTCCGCCCATGTTCTCTATTAATTGCTGTTGGCAGATCAGCTATGATGCTCAGTGCGACAGGTTCCCTTTACATGACTGCACAAAGCAGATAACCCCTTCCATTCATGTGACATCACCCCTTTGGCATAGATGTGAGAGAGGATGTTACAGCTGCTTATTAGCATCCCGGCTTTGAGGACAGGATTATTAGGGCCTAGTTTCTGCATTGCCTTTAAGAGGTATTAACTTTTCTTTTAGAAAAAGCTTCAGATTCCTGTGGAGCCGCAGTATACCGTCCTGAAGGAATCTCTGTCCTGACACGTTCCTGAACGCTGCAGCAGTGAAAGCGCTTTTGTTCCATTATATACAGATAATTATCATCCCACAATTCCTAAGATGGTTTAATAAAATACTTTTTTTTTTATCACTCGCACAAATAACAAGCCTCCCTACCTGAGAGCGATGTGCGCGGCGTGGAGAAGCTTATCTGAATAAGACGGCTGCAGAGTCAACACTCGGACGGGCAGCGGCTCGGTTGTTATTGGCAGGAGGATTCAGTAAAGACACCCTGCGGATTAAATGTATTTATTGATCACGGTAACATTGTGCAACCTGCTGAGCCCACGATTCATACAAACAGTTGCTTCTTAAGACAGATGCAGCTTCTGCGCTGCAGGATTTATAAGAAAGAAAATTACACCTTTACAAAAGAACCAGGTCAGGAGCTCAAATCTATCTTCAGACGTGAACGGAGCTGCTCACAAGACGGGTCACATAAGTACAAGAGCCTGCACCGCATCATGCACTCTGTTCATACAGATTAATGGGATGGATCCGAGGAGTAATTTAATAATACTCTGTACATCTGTCGTCTACGTAACTCGTCATCCAGCCCATGCATCAATCAGCCAGTCCCGTTAGGTTTGTATCAGCAAATTACATCCATTATAACTGGTGCGCGTGTCTATATCGTGCACGGCAAATCGGTGAGATCCAGCCTCCAGCAGTTACTGCAGCAGCCTGGGCCTTGTAAGGGAGAATTCACACAGCGCAGTTTTGGTGCAGCTTTAACTGCGCTCCAATTAAACTGCCTTGACTACCAGCAGGCTTCTTTCACTTAACTTAAACGGAAAGTGAGTAATCAATAAGTGTGTTGGTAATCCACAGGCTTCTAACACAGTGATTGATTACCTGAAACACCTTTCTGAACAATTTAGACCTGAAGTTCGACTGAATTAGAAAGGCTTGTGCCTTAGGTATGTCAAATTTTTTTGGTAGACACGTTAAAACTTGCACCAAAATGACACTAGTGTGTAAAGCCCTCTAAAGGGATTTCCAACGTTTATGCAGGGCGGTATTCGCCGCTGTCAATACAGATCTGAAAATTATCGTCACTTATTGAGGCGTATTTTGCAAGTAAATCACCATGATAAAGAATGTGGAATGTATTTACGACGTGAAATACGTGCCACACTTTGCGACACGTATTTGAAACGTATTTCGGGACGTATTTGCGGACGTAAATACGCCCGTAAATACGCCCCGAAATAAGCCGTGTGAACATAGCCTTACAAGGCCCAGGCTGCTGCAGTAACTGCTGGAGGCTGGATCTCACTGATTTGCCGTGCACAATATAGATAAACATACACGCGCACCAGTTAAGGGTCGTTCACACGGTTTATTGCAGGGACGGATTGCAGCCGTATTGCGCGCCGTACTGCGCTGCAATACGGCTGAAATACGTCCCAGCCATTACGGTAATCCACAGTTCTCATAGAGAAAGTGATATGTTCATTATCCCGGGGGGATACGCGCCGTGGATAATGAGAGTCTATGGGGCTGGCGGGCAGCCGCCCCTTACTCAAGCCGTAATTGCTGGCGAAATCCGTCCCGCAATTACGGCTTGAATAAGCCATGTGAACCGGGCCTAAGTGGCGTTACAAAGATGAGGACATCCTGATTGTAGGGATTATGCACAAATTAGGCCCCATTTACATCACATTTTTACCCGTTTGTGAAATACCACAAAAATTCATCCCAACAGATACCGCAGCAGGGCGGAGACAAGACCAATGACTTCTGTAGGGCGAACATAGTCCTAATGGGACTTCGTTTTTCCTATTTAGCGGATGTGTCCGGTTTCGCACCGGGTACAAGAGTGGTCGACCACAGTGCAGGAACCGGACACGTTCATTAATTAGGGCAAATGTAGTCCAATTAGTTTTAGATTTGCTCTATAGAAGTGAAGAGCATCTTTGCAGCCCCAGCACAGTATCGGTCGGGATACATTTTTAGGGTATGTTCACACGGAGTAATTTCGGCGTGCATTTACACTCTAATACGGGTGAGATGCGCGCGAAATTAAATTAATCCATAGTTGTCATAGAGGACTATGGATTACGCCTCCTCTCCCCGACTGCATTGTAAGCGCGGAGAGATAAGCGACATGTCAATTACTTGCGACGAATATGCGCCGCGAGTAATGAATGTCAATGGGGCCGGCGGGCTGCTCTCCCCCCCCCTCGTGCGACGGGAGTACATGCGTATTAGCACGAGCTCCCGAAACACACGATGTACTGTGGCGCGTACTGTACATCGTGTGGACATACCCTTATAGTATCCCAACAGAGACCACAAACAGTGTGCAAAAACACAATGGGGGATATGTATGAAAACTATCTAGATCTAAAATTTTCCTTGTTGCCTATAGCAACCAGAGCCCCCTTTAATTTCAGATAGTGCTCTGAAGAAATGAAAGGGGAACTCTTGATTGGTTGCTATGGGCAACAAGGAGAGTTTTAGACCTAGACAGTTTTCATACATGTCCCCCGATGTGAATGGGGCCTTGAAGATACAGGTTTTATAAAATAAAGCATTTCCCTCTGAAAACGTCGGCCCAAATTGAAGATCTCTGTCGACATGATCTATTAGGAAACAGGGACATCCAACTGTGAGTGGTCAATGAGGACCAGACAACCCAGTGAGATGCTCAGGAAACCCATTACTTTCATACTGGGAAAAAACCTTTTAGGTGGTGCATCAATTTGACCCTATAAACACCTGCTTGCAAGGATACAACGACAGTCTGAAATTCAGATCGCACCTTAATACGCTTATAAGAAATTCGTCGTATTTTACATTGAACATTGTTTGAAGCTTATTTCGGCATGGATTTCATTGCAAAATGCATACCAAAAACAGCTTCAGACTACGCTGTGTGAACATAACCTAAGGTTGGATACACACGTGTATAGCGGCACATACCTCTGCACGCCGCTATATAACTGCTGTAGCGCTCCAGCCCCTCTCCTATTCACTTCCACTGGAGCGCACGTGCCCAAAAGCAGTGACGTCCCTTCTTTTTACCAGCATGTCAGGGGAATACGCCGGAAAATTATTTTACTGTATTTGCAGGGTGTACGTTGGGTGCATTGCAGCGCAATTATGCGCCAAAGAACGCTCCACACCCTAAAAGTCAAATCCCAAAATTTCCAAAAGAGCAATTTCAGAATAATAATGTTTTTATGTAAATCAAATTCCTTCCTTGAGCTTCGAATCTCAGCAAGAGAGGAAGACGACTTGTTACTGCAGCGGCTTGTTGGGAATTTCTACACTTTTTGGTCTTCGCTAATTTTGCCTTCTGTGATTTCTTCAAGACAACAAACCGTATCTATTTATAAGAGAGAAGTGGCAGCGAGTGGAAGGGGCACAGAAAGCCGCTTCATTATACATGCCGCTGTACGGCTGCGGATGCCGGGAAAAGCTCACGATAGTTAGGAAATAGTTCTACAAGGAACCGGGGTCAAGATCCAGAGGAAAAAAAAGTGCTGAAAACGGGTTATTTATTTTTACTTTTTAACCATAAACCTTTTTATGGTCAGATAAGAAGTGTACAAACAGAATACAGTAATGATCTGTAAGACCAATTTAAACCTTTTATCCAAAACACAACCCAGCCCACCTCCAAATCATCTTCCAGATTTCAGAGCAGTTAACATCCATTTACAACACAGTATCAATGCAATAAATAATAACTTTCCAGTACTGTCACACATAAAAATTGTACCTGGCTGTCGGACGAAAACGGGTTATTTATTAGGTTAGGAGAACCATGATGGACAGGAGGAGGAGACCCTGCAGAGCTCATTAAGGAAGCGTTTAAGAGCCTGCACAGGGTACCATGATTAGTATGAGCGAGCACACAGAAAGCCGTGGCGTCTTCCTTACCCTCCACCCAGCAGCAGGTGCTGAACGTGCGGCTCTTCTATATTTATCGCCGTGCTTCTACCGTTTCTATCAGGACCGATTAGTATTTCATGTGGGAGAGTAACCATAAGGGTATGTTCACATGATGCACTGCGGCCCGTACAGTACATCGTGTCTTTTCGGAGCTTGCGCTAATACGCATGTACTCCTGCGGCGTGCGCAGTAACCCGCCGGCCCCATTGACAGTTATTACTCACGCCGCGTATTCGCCGTGAATAATTGACGTCACTAATTTCCCCGCGTGTACAATATTGTACGAGCGGGGAGAGGAGGCGTAATCCAGACTTCTCTATGAGAGCTATGGATTACCATAATTTCGGCGCGTATCTCGCCCGATCTCTCAGATACGACACGAAATGCGCGCCGAAATGACATCATGTGTACATACCCTAAGGCCCTGTTCACACGGCAGGTTTGTCCTCACCCGTCGCGGGTTTGCGGCGCGGGGTCTGGGCGTGGTCTCGGCGCGGGTGGGGCGTGGCTTGTGGAGAGGGTTTGCCCCCATGCAAATTAATAGGCAGGATTTCTGAACCGCACCTCGCACGAAGCAGGGTCCATCACCACATCCACCTGCAGTTGGAGCGAGTACTCTACAGCAACAACGCGTGCCGCCGCCCTGACTAGAAACGTCTCCTGTCAATAATGTGACAGGAAGAGTTCTACAACTGTGCAAGCAAGACCGCGCCCCAAAGCGCGGAAGCTGTGAATCCATTAACGGTTTTCCATAGGAAACCATGTTAATAAACTTGGCGCGATTTGGACGCGTTTTTTGCCGCGGAAACCGCGTCGGCACCCACGGCCATAACCGCGGCCAAACCCGCCGTGTGAACAGGGCCGAAGTCTGTCAAAGTTCTTAAGTTGCCTTTTTCTACAAATTGTTAAAAATTATTTACATGTTTTTGAGAAGGTCACGGCCTCCATTACATTCACTCACGTAGGTTGTTCGGCCCCATTCACATAACAATCCATGGTTTCATTGCAGTTAACAGTTGTGAAACCTGGGAGCATGATGCCTCTATAATAAGGATGAATGGAGCCGGTTACACTTAATGTATGGTGATTTTGGTCCCTCAGAGATGAAATAAAGGGGTTGTCGCACTACAAAGATTAGCTTTCAGTATGTAGGGAACGGTAAATGAAGACTTTTTTCCAGATACATTGTGTCGTTTTGTTCTGTTTTTGCTTTGTTGAAGAGATAAGAGATATTTTACTGTATCTGCACACAGGTCAGCATCTGAGAGCAGGGAGTGCCATCACCACAGGTCGGGCTGCCTGCAGTTGGAGAACAGAGTGTTTTATCTCTAACAAAGAAGACTAACAGCTTTTGATTGCTTACTTTGATCTCTGAAGCTCTCTGGACTATAGATAAGATCTCCTGCTCTCATGTCAGTACAATTGGAAGAGCTGTGAATACAGAGCTGATATGCTAATAACTGCTATAGAACTACCGACTAACTGACCAGTAAGAGACAGGAAGCATGAATCCAAAACGGCTTGTAGCTCAGTGAAACAGCATGGTGAGACAACTTCTTTAAGTGGAAACCTCTAAAGAAGCATTTATGCTATCTACTGTATAATACAAGAAAAAAAACTGAGATTCTTAGTTCACACGTTTTGATGAAAAAAATGCGGATGCCACCCCCGGCTTACAACGGGACTCAAGGCGGATGGTCCTACACTATCTTTACCTCTCAATAGAGCCAAATTCCGACTTCTCATTGGGTCATAAGCATTTTTTGATCAAAATGTGCGAACTAAGAATCTCAAAGTTTTTTTCATGTATTATAGATAGCACAAATTCTTCTTTAGAGGTTTCCATGTATTGTATAGCCCTTTTAGCAGTTGGTGTGCCACTGGTATTGGAATATATATATATATATATATATATATATATATATATACATACATATCGCAGCCAAGCCAGTGGCACCCAGGTTCACATTGTGTTTTTCAGAAATGTTTTTTTTGTGCAGAACTATACGTTGTATTTGGCATATATTGCTTTTAATTTATATAGGGAGGAAGGGATGCCTCCATTTTGGTCTCTTGCACCCCACCCACCTCCACAGGTTGCTATATCAGTGCAGTATACTTGCAAGGTTGGTGTTTTTTTTTATTTTTCTCTCTGGATAATGGAGGCCGGTTGACCCAATGAGAAGTCGGAATTTGGCTCCAGTGAGAGGTAAAGATAGAGTAGGACCACCCGCCTTGAAATCCCGTTGTAAACCCGGGGGTGGCATAAGCATTTTTTGATCAAAACGTGTGAACTAAAAATCTCAAAGTTTTTAACTTCTTTAAGGACCCACCTCATAAAGTTACCTTGATGTGGTAGATTGGCATAGGCAATTTGATCAAACTGTGCACAAAAACCCTTCATTTTATGCACATACAAAGGATAGCAATGCATTTTAAATGTACTACCAGTCCAATGTCTGTGAGGGTTTAAGTGCTGCTGTATTCTGTGTTTCAGAATGAGCTTTTTTGCAGTCACAATAGTGTACCAGTTGCCTAAGCAAATTGCATGTAAACTTTTTCTATTCTTAAACACTAGGGCAATTGTTCTCTATTCTTGACCATATTTGCTCCATTTCCGTTCGTAAATACTTTATGTACTGATCGTAGATGCATTGTAGATGTTTCATCGTATTCCAGATACCTGTGACAGAGGCCCGAAACGTGACGTGAATGTAGACTCATCCAGCTATCTAGCCAGTGATGCAGCAGAACATAAAAGCCTCACGATAACCACTACATACCTTGGCAGATTTATTGATACTGGGGCGGCTGGGACCCTTTATGGTTCTTGTCTGAGCACTGGTTTATCTCATACAGCATTGCACCAGAGAGAACCTACATCATTTTCTTAAAAAATGATTTTGGATGTGCCGATCAATTTTTATTTTTGGATTGTATGCATGGCGGAGTGGACTCGTGCACTGCGCTCATCCACATCAACTGGTTTTAGAGCACAATGTAGCTGGAACCTTCATTCCCTGAAACTGTGGAGGCCCGAGAAGGCATCAGGCGAGGCGAGGTATGTTCCCCCGGCATAACTGCGGCATGCATTTTGCCGCGTATTTGCGCTTTATACGCGGCGAAAAGCGCGTCGCAATTACGGTAATTCACAGCTCTCAAAGACCTATGAATTACGCGTCGTCTCTCCCGGCGTACAATATAATCATATTGTACGCCGGGGGAGAGAAGTGACAGGCCACTTCTTCACGGCGCTTACGCGCCATTGATATTGGAGGTGAATGGGACCGGCCCCCACTGTTCCCCTAATGATCAGCGCGTACTTCCAACACACACAGTGTACAGTATGCACCCAAGTACGCTGTGAACATACCGTTTTCGTCGCGTGTTGTGTGTTATACGCGGCAAAATGCACGCCGCAATTACGGTAATCCATAGCTCTCATAGAGAACTACGGATTATGCCCCGTCCTCCCGCGAGTACAATACGATCGTATTGTATGCGTGGGGAGATAAGTGACAGGTCAATTATTGGCAGCTTGTAAGAGTAATACATGCCGACTAGGGAGTACGCACTGATCAGCGCAAGCTCCTGGAACACACAGGTCCGTGTGAACATACCTTTACAGTGTAGGTTCTCCATCAGAACTCAGGTCACCTTGTCGTGGTGGATGGGCCCCTCGCAGTCGTGATCAAAAATGTGCACCAAGAACCTCAAATTTTCATGCATCCAAAAGGTAGCCGAAATGCATTTTTTTAAACAGTTCATATATTCCCTTTGACGGTATCTTTGCATTGCAGAGCTGATGATATAGTATTGTGCTTGCGCTGTTTGCTGCCACACCGCGTGCACCTACATCATTTTCTTTGAAACCGTTTTGGATGTGCCGATCAATTTTTAATTTTAGACTGAGTGCGGCCAGTAGTTTAGCTGAATTGTTATTATTATGACGACCATTGATCACTAGATGAGAGTGGCGACAGTCCAAGGATTTTCTTTAGGACTTAGTGTACGTTCACACAGCTTTTTGGATCCGGGTTGGATTCAAAAACGCAGCGTCGATCGGATCCTAAATGGATCCAACGCATAGCTGTGCATTTGTTTGCAGCGGGATCGCACCCTATAGTTTATTAGGCCATGTTCACACGGCTTATTTTGGGACATATTTCAGTCCGTAATGGGCGCCGCAGTGCGCGAATTACGGGCTGAAATACGTCCCGGTCATTACGGTAATCCACAGTTCTCATAGAGATCTATGGATTACGTCTCCTCTCCCCGCTCGGACAATACGGCGAGCGGGGAGAGAAGTGATATGCTACTTATTCACGGCGTATACACGCCGTGGATAATGCATGTCTATGGGGCCGGCGAGCTACCGCCCCCCCCCCCCCCCCGCCCCTGACACATGGCGTAATTGCAGGGCGAAATACGTCCCGCAATTAAGACGTTTGAACATATCCTTATAGTCCAGCTGCGTCTTTTGGACCAAGAATTGACAAGTCAATTCTTGGAACGGATCTGAAAGATACAATGAGACACGCATTGGCGATCACTGATCTGAACGCTGATATGCGGTTTACATTACGAGCAGTGTAAAATCACAGTGCCTATTGTATAGAGCCAGGGGTCTCAAACTGCGGCCCTCCAGCTGTTGGGAAACTACAACTCCCATCATGCCCACTGGTATACACATAGTTACATAGTTAGTACGGTTGAAAAAAGACACATGTCCATCAAGTTCAACCAAGAGTGGGGAAAATGTGGGTGAAGGTATAGATTATATAAATGCATGATGGGAGTTGCAGTTTCCCAACAGCTGGAGGGCTGCAGCTTTAGACCCCCTGGTAGACGGATCCAAACACGCATCTAAGAACGTATGTTCACGCGGATCCAACCCGACATGTGGACATGCCCTTATTATGAATTAAATGCCAAAGTCAATGAATTCTGGAAACTGAACGGAGTCCTAGTCACACCGCACTTTCCCAGACTACCATTGCCGCATAAATGGAGGCACCACCATTCAGATAAATATGGCATATCCTTATGACACAACATCAACGTCTCAGTGAGACAACTTGTCCTGCTGACGCCTGGATTTGAAAGGGTATTACCTGCACCCATTTACAGCCACCATACTGTACAACAAAGGGATAATTAGAATCACATATTTTCAAGACTGGTTATCTCTATGCCTCAAAGCAATGAAAGAAAGGAAACTGCTTTACATGCGGCTGAGAGTGGAACTTCCCAGGCATCCAGTCAGAAGTTGCTTGGAAGGCGGAGGAGCGGGGTACGGAGGTACGCGATGATGAACCTACAACTACAGAGGAAGGATAGCTGGAGGTGCTGCTTTCTAGCTGGAAAGTGATTAAAGAACTTGAGTAGATATCCAGCTTTCACAGATGAAGGCGGCTCCGAGACAAGCTTTTATACAATTAATTCATATGGCACTATGTGAAGGAAACAGGCTGTCCCCGGCCAGCTTTTATGGAGTCATAAAGCAAACCCCTCATCTGATGAAGTCTGCCAATCTGCGGGAGGGGGCTGGAAGCATCTGAGTTCTGTCTGTCTGAACCTTATGTAACCTGAAATCTGGCAAGGTAACAGCAAGGATTGCAGACACCTTTAGGCCAGGATTTCTGTAAAACAGGATTTATTATTAATAGCTTCCATTAGAAGCAAATGTACTTGTTGGTGTTACTGCACTGCCACACGCTTCATGACAAACAGGAAAGATTTACTAGGATGCACAGTGCACTCCTGTGGGGCACATAAATACACTAAATACAATGTAGTACACTAGCAGTATATAGAATACAGTACTGTGGGGCCCATACAATAGCAGTATATAGAATGTAGTACTGTGGGGCCCATATAACAGCAGTATATAGAATGTAGTACTGTGGGGCCCATATAATAGCAGTATATAGAATGTAGTACTGTGGGGCCCATATAATATCAGTATATAGAATACAGTACTGTGGGGCCCATATAATAGCAGTATATACAATGTAGTACTGTGGGGCCCATATAATAGCAGTATATAGAATGTAGTACTGTGGGGCCCATATAATATCAGTATATAGAATACAGTACTGTGGGGCCCATATAATAGCAGTATATAGAATGCAGTACTGTGGGGCCCATATAATAGCAGTATATAGAATACAGTACTGTGGGGCCCATATAATAGCAGTATATAGAATGCAGTACTGTGGGGCCCATATAATAGTAGTATATAGAACGCAGTACTGTGGGGCCCATATAATAGCAGTATATACAATGTAGTACTGTGGGGCCCATATAATAGCAGTATATAGAATACAGTACTGTGGGGCCCATATAATAGCAGTATATAGAATGCAGTACTGTGGGGCCCATATAATAGCAGTATATAGAATGCAGTACTGTGGGGCCCATATAATAGTAGTATATAGAATGCATTTACAGTGTGGGCCCATATAATAGCAGTATATAGAATACAGTACTGTGGGGGCCCATATAATAGCAGTATATAGAATGCAGTACTGTGGGGCCCATATAATAGCAGTATATAGAATGCAGTACTGTGGGGCCCATATAATAGTAGTATATAGAATGCAGTACTGTGGGGCCCATATAATAGCAGTACATAGAATGTAGTACTGTGGGGCCCATATAATATCAGTATATAGAATACAGTACTGTGGGGCCCATATAATAGCAGTATATAGAATGTACTACTGTGGGGCCCATATAATAGCAGTATATAGAATGTAGTACTGTGGGAACCATATAATAGCAGTATATAGAATACAGCACTGTGTGGCCCATACAATAGCAGTATATAGAATGTAGTACTGGGGGCCCATATTATAGCAGTACATAGAATGTAGTACTGTGGGGCCCATATTATAGCAGTATATAGAATGCAGTACTGTGGGGCCCATATAATAGCAGTATATAGAATACAGTACTGTGGGGCCCATATAACAGCAGTATATAGAATGCAGTACTGGGGGCCCATATAATAGCATTACATAGAATGTAGTACTGTGGGGTCCATATAATAGCAGTATATAGAATGCAGTACTGGGGGCCCATATAATAGCAGTATATAGAATGTAGTACTGTGGGGCCCATATAATAGCAGTATATAGAATACAGTACTGTGGGGCCCATATAATAGCAGTATATAGAATGCAGCACTTTGTGGCCCATATAATAGCATTACATAGAATGCAGTACTGTGGGGCCCATATAATAGCAGTACATAGAATGTAGTACTGTGGGGCCCCTACAATATCAGTATATACAAAACAGTACTGTGGGGCCCATATAATAGCAGTATATAGAATACAGTACTGTGGGGCCCATATAATAGCAGTATATAGAATGCAGTACTGTGGGGCCCATATAATAGTAGTATATAGAATGCAGTACTGTGGGGCCCATATAATAGCAGTACATAGAATACAGTACTGTGGGGCCCATATAATAGCAGTATATAGAATGTAGTACTGTGGGGCCCATATAATAGCAGTATATAGAATGTAGTACTGTGGGAACCATATAATAGCAGTATATAGAATACAGCACTGTGTGGCCCATATAATAGCAGTATATATAATGCAGTACTGGGGGCCCATATAATAGCAGTATATAGAATGTAGTACTGCGGGGCCCATATAATAGCAGTATATAGAATGTAGTACTGTGGGGCCCATATAATAGCAGTATATATAATGCAGTACTGTGGGGCCCCTATAATAGCAGTATATAGAATGTAGTACTGTGGGGCCCATATAATAGCAGTATATAGAATGTACTACTGTGGGGCCCATATAATAGCAGTATATAGAATGTAGTACTGTGGTAACCATATAATAGCAGTATATAGAATGCAGCACTGTGTGGCCCATACAATAGCAGTATATAGAATGTAGTACTGGGGGCCCATATAATAGCAGTATATAGAATGCAGCACTGTGTGGCCCATACAATAGCAGTATATATAATGCAGTACTGGGGGCCCATACAATGGCTCACCGCATGCTAATACATGCAGAACACTACAGCGTGGCTCACCCCATGCAGTAAAGCGAGTCTCATACTGCTGTGCACTGGCAATGAACAACCACTTCCTCTCTCACTACACTTTATATCTAGATCACAGCGAAGTATGAAGTTAATCCAATAGACCGGCCTCTCGCAGAACATCGCGCATACCCACCGGACAGACTGTATATTCCACACATCTGGTGACAGAACATCGATCCAGATGTTTGTTCAATCAGAGAGACCTGAAAGCCATTACCCGGGGGGAGAGTGGATGCAGAGGAGGACTCGGCTACACCTCCCCTATCCTGATCCCTCGTTCTCATCGCTGTTTCCACAGACTGGAAGGATAAAAGTTATGTAAAGTAAACTGAGCGGCTTCAATAAAAGGATTCACATTCCAGCTGGCGCAGACTGTACATGCAGAGTGCAAATTGCTGAAAACTGAGGGACACGTCACCCCAAGAGTGGACGGCCAGAAAGTGTAAACTGCGTGAAATATTTCCTTTTGATGCCGACACTAACAGACGCCACTTTTTTT